>JAIPRM010011460.1:0-12883 GCA_025469315.1 Stegophylla sp. TES_Ste_2020
GGAACCACTTATTGCACAGCATACAAACTTAGATAGTAGCCGATTCTCATCCCTACTCCGCGTTGTTCACTGGGTAGTTACACCGATATAGTCTGGCCAATGAGTATCCAGTAAAAGCGCGGAAAATGTTTGTTTTTTGGCTTGTGAGTGGAGTGAAGCTAATATTTTTTTACAATTATGCGTCTGACGGCCAATAATTCGTATGGTATAAAAATGTCGTGTGTCCTTAAATATGCAAATCCACGAACCCATTGTTTTGACGGGGATGTAACATTGAGAATTCATACACGTAATATAATAACACAAAGCGTGTACACGCTGTTGTTTTTGAGTGTAACATTGAAAATCTAGTGCCGGTAAAACATAAAAAGTAAGTACCTACAACGGAACTCAGACCGTGCAGTTCACTACTTGTGAAATTTCGAAAATGGAGAGAGAGAGAGAGAGAAGGCTTAAACACACTAGAAATACTCCTTATACTACTTATACTTACGCCCATGAGATATCGGCTAGATAAAGTCTAAAGGTTCAGCGAGAAAAGCGAATCGTATCGTAAAAAAACATTTCCGGATTCATTGTTTTAATAATGTTTACACCGTTGTGTTTCTAGCCGATCAAAATCTCAATATTAAGCACTTATTTTTGCTACCAATTATTTTATTCGCTATTTGAATTATTCTTAATTTTATTTTATTCGAATCTTTCCGTATACAAGATTGTATAATAGTAATACGTAATTGTAAAATGTTATTAATCGTTTTTATAATCGTTAAGCAAACGCACTCAAAAATAATTAACCAAACTCTAGTAAGAACGCCGTGTAGATTAGTTGTTAGTTTTAAAAAAAACGAATAAATAAAAAGCCGAACACATACTTCGCACGACGGGTGGGATTCTCTTGACGGGTGTATTGAATTTTAAAGCCATCCGAGTAATTATGAAACTATTTAAAAACGTTCATTAAAATCACATTTTTCTACGTCTACTCCAAACCGGTGCAGTGTTAATTAAAAAAAGCCGGACATACTTCGCACGATGGGTGTTCTTCGCACGACGGGTGGGATTCTCTTGACGCGTGTATTTAATTTTAAAAAAACGATAAATCATTTCTTCAATAAAACGATTCTGAACGAAGGAAGTTAATAATATAAAAAATAAATGTGAAAAAAAAATGTTAGAAAAATGTCCATTTTCATAAAATTCGGATAAAAAAATGATGGTTTCCGAGTCGTTTTTGTCAAATTTTGGGTAGTTTTTTCCAATAAAAACGTTGAAGAATTGAGAAATTCAAAAAATGACCTCTCTAAAGTACAATCTAGAGCAGGGATGGCAAACCTTTTAAACACTGCGTGCCCAAAATTACCTTTTTTCCTTGATCTAGAGGCGAATCCGGTTCCAAAAAGTTATTGACCGAAACTTTTGGACAAGTATTTCCATACGAAAAGTTGTGCACAGAAAAAAAATAATAATAATAAACATCATTGTAAAAAAAATAAAAACAAAATGTTTTTCTATTTTAAGAACTGCAGGTAGAAAAAACGGTCGGTGTTCACAGCAATGGTTTTGTTACAGATGGTGTTCTAACACTGTTTTTGGAATTTTCAAATTTCGCCCACATAACAATATAAATGTATAGGTTATATACTCGTATTGTTGAAATCCTTAACACTACATATAACAGGGTCAAACGGCGAAGGTTAAAAATTACTACTCTCTCTCTCTCTCTCTCTCTCTCTCTATTGATTTGCGTTGGACAATGAGTGAGGTACCCAATTCTCCCGGGAAATATATACCTGTATTTTCAAGTGCAAGTAGTATGAATTTACACAAAGCGCGCGCATTCGTTTATATTTTACCAGTGTGACTTCTATTACTGTCAGGGCGAAAACGTCTTCCGTTATTATTGTTACACGAGTGCCGCCCGTATGATACCGATTGTGTGTCACACACGAGAGCGGCCGGCGGCGGTGGGTACCGTTAATTGTGCGAGAGAATACGACCGGGCGATCGGCCACGGCGGCGGGCGTAGGCGAAAATCCCTCCGCACACGACGACGAGATAATGCCGAAACGACGTTCTATAATAAATCTATAACGTCTCCCCGACGGTGTTATTTGTAATCCAGGGATCAAATTATATTATAAAGAGACTCGAGCTGTTGGCGACTGTGTCTCGAAAACACTGCGTCTCGACAAAATATCATGAACAAGTACTCCTCAACTACTCGTCCGCCGTTCCCAAAACGCCGTTATGCTTTTGGTTTTTTTTTTTTTTTCTTAGTGAATTCAACGGTTTACACCAGTGGTTCCCAACGTGGCCGCTACCGCCCCCTTGTGGGCGTTTTCAATATTGAGGGGCGATGTAAATAATATATTATTCCGTTCTAGATTTATAACTGCCGAAAAACAAAAAAAGTTCATCAGTTTTCACTAACGACTGCGCGCTAAATGTAATATTATACAGGGGGATTACATTTTAGGTATGTATTTTTTTTTTTTTTTTTTTTAGATTAGAACTACGTGAAAAAATAGATTCAAGACCCATTAAGCCAGGAGGAATAATTTTATTAGTAGAAAACTTCAACTTCGAGGTTGTCGTTAGTCATATGAATATTTTTAGTACAATTATTTTATATGATCGAAGTCAGTATAGTAATATATATTCAATAGGTATTTTAATTTATAAATAAACATTATTTAGTTGTGTTAAATATTACGTTTCTTTTTTACAAAAAAATCAAACAAGATTTATCTGTTTTTTTTTTGAAAGTTTATTAAGTAATTTATGACCGTGATAACAAAAAAGAAAAAGAAAGCATATAAGTTTTTCAAAAATTGATATGAGTGAGATTTTTGGGAGTCAAAGGGGGCACTGAGTAAAAGAAGGTTGGGAATCACTGGTTTACACGAAGACAGATCTGTATAATGTGATAGGCCCAGTGATTTTTTTTATCTACCCGGAAAACTACTGCCAAGTCCCGGAAGAATAGAAGTGCTATCACCTCACTAAACTTTTTTTTTTTTATGACCGAACAATTCAGCTAGTTTCTTCCTAATTAGTAAGTATAGTAATTAATATATAATTGTACATGTTACAAATATTTCGTTATGATATATTTTTTGATAAATGGAATTTCGCTCCCCTCCACCGAATTATTTTTCAAATCGAAATTAATTAAAAACAAGTTAATTTTGGCGCTTTGGTCTTTTAATAGGTACCCGCCGGGCGTCTCAAACATTTTTTTTCTATTTCCAAAAAAGCTTTTTTTTGTTTTTTTTATTGGTCTTTAAGCTTCAACTACAACGGTTATTAGCTTATACTAAAATTAAAAATTAAAAAGCTTTTTTGAAAATAAATATCCTTTAAAACATGTTGCCTCCGAGCGGGGGGGGGGGTTTAAAACAAACCTAGGATGGTTTTCTATTTGAACAACATATTTTCTCATGCCAGTTTTTGAAAAGTACAATTTGATATAGGATGTAACGATGGACGTACACCACTTTGTGCGACTACTGTCGAAAGACCACATTTTCGATCTAACAATGAAGGCGCCATTTAAACACAAATATCTGACGTCACGAGCGTCACCGTTTGTACTGCTTGACCATGAACACAATAGTTCATAAGATAAGTAGCCGCAGAATATTACAATATTTCAGTCGGATTCCGTAGCTCGAATGTTTACGTCCGGCTGCTATGTACACAATAATGACCGAGACTGGAGGACGCATTTGCATATTATTTATTATAGGAATGTGCGCGCAGTATCTCAGTAATCTAATTAAATGCAAAATCGTCTGACGACGAATATTCTAATAACATTAAATTCAAACCCAAAAACACTTTATATGCATATTATTATTATTTTATCTCGCTAATGATTTATTCGAAGTTTCTTGGTACCTTCTTGGTTAATAATCATTACTGCACAGGACGTGAGAATTATGAAAGAAGAAAATGTGGAAAAAAGCGAACAATTTATTTATTTATTTATCGTATGGGCTACTACTAATGATTATTAAACTCAGTTAACATCAACCCAGCAAAATAAATACACGTTAATACAAGTATAAGTGTAATACAAGACATAAAAATCACGTATAATCGACAAATATTAATGAAAAACAAAAATGAAATAAATCAAATCGCTACTATTCAATGTCTAATTTGATTGACGGTTCTCTCTCATAAGTCTACAAAAATTCACTCATGTTTCCTTAGGATTTCCTTTCCAGGCAGTCATATCCATGAAAATATGATTTGTGAACTGTTTAATAACACAATGAGTATACACATTTTAAAATTTTTAATAAGAAATATATACTTGTTTCATCGATTTTACATAAATATCGGGGACTTTATTTCCAGGGACTTCTTTACCTCTCAAACCACCCGAGACTCGATTCGTTACAAAAGGTTTTTTCGGGACTCGGTTTGTATGAAATCTTTTTTGGATGTATACAAATTCGTCCGAGGTCTGTAACAAAGACTTCTCTGTGTTACAGCAGCAATAGTAAAATCACTTGTACGAGTGCAAATTGTACAGTTCTAATTGTCCGATCCTATCGGTTCACAAACAAATCTATAGAAAGTAATTTATTTCGTCGTTTCAGACACTATTATAATACAGATTATAATATAAAGCTATATATACTTTGTTAAATAACAAACAGTACTTTTTAGTTTGAGAAATCTAAAAGTAGATTTACAAAAACCGTCTGTAACAAAGACTCGTGACCGTTACCTACCTGTAGTTTTATACATGGATAACGTCCATAAAGCACTTAAAATAGAAAAACATTTCTTTTTACCTTTTTTTTTTTTTTTTCCTTTTTAGTTTTACCAATAGAGACATAACAATTACATTAACCACTCGGGCGTGGATTATGGGAGTTAAGAAAATCATCCTAACCTACGCTTCCGTTTTTTATAATGCGAGACAAGGGGGGGGGAGTAGGTTTACGTTATTATACTGTTCTTACTAAAATTTGAAGTAGATTTTCGTTGTTTTAGGTAAAAAATTTTGATATATAGTTCTTTAAAGTATTATTTTGAACAATTTTCTGATTTATAACGAAACTTTTGGATAAATTTTATCGCGCGAAAAAGTGTTTACAGAAAAAATAAAATAAATGATTATCATTGTAAAACCACTAGTTCCATCGCTCCACTCAGAATCTAAAATTTACCCTAGGGACTAAACATCCTTACATCCAATATCTAATCTAACAAAGGACGAAATACGCACGACTGATATTTTTTACGAGGACGAAACGATTTTAATTTCTTAATCAAGTATCTATAAGTATAATGTACTTATGATTTTGAAATTAAAATAAAAATTACGTTGATAACATAACGTTGTGCTTGTTGCGAATAGGAAAAAAAGCAAAACGCTACACGCAGCATAGGGTGAGAATATTTTTTGACCTTTGAAGATATTAGAAAATATTCATAATAGAGATTTTACAACGTGAGATAATAAACAGCTGTAGATCGGATTTTATACTAGCCCGGCGTAACGATTTGAATTTGAAAAAAATTGAGGTTTAAAACTGGTAAAACGAAATTTTCAATTTTCCCCTAAACCGTTGTGTACAGTCGGTTTGTTCTAAGCACATTAGAACACGGCTTGTCGAACACGAGAGATATAAAATATGAATTAAAGTTTGTTTATCATGAAAATACATTTCCCCTGTAAATTTCAATAAGTTTTTCGAGCTAATTTGGCTTAATGGTGTAATATTATCGTCTTACTGCAGTAAAATATTATATTGTATTTTAAATAGTTTTCAAATATGATGTACGACCGAAAATCTCTGCACCTTGAACTGTATGTAACCGAAGCTATTGCGTCGGACGCATAGCACGTGGGTTCGCATCCTGGCCACGGAATCCAAGGACGGTATGTTCAAGTCGGACTTGTCGACGGTCAACATGGAGAACAACACGGCCGAGTACGATGTGCTTATGCACAGCCCGAACAGCAACGTGACCCAGGACACGACGCGCACCGAACAGGCGTCCGTGTTGACGGTGTGAAGTCCTGGGGGAAAAAAAAAAAAACAGGTACGACGCGTGAGTCCTGGGTTAGGTCAAACGGGCATATGTAAACTCCCCTAAATTTAGGTGAATTCCCCTAAAAATGAAAATTCTCATCTTCTTTTTTTCTTATCGAATAGTAAACTCCCCTAAAATGATTTCGCTACTGTATAACTCATATGTAAACTGCCCTAAAAAGATTTCGTTATCGTGTCACTCGTATGTAAACTGCTCTAAAATAATTTCGTTATGGAATTATTTCTAAGTAGAATTGTTTCTAATTTTTTGTGAATTATTTCCAAGTAGTTCAACTAAAAAATATGTATTCGATTATTATCAGAAATTATAGCGATTATTATTTTATATTAAAGTAACCAATAAGTTATTATATTAGACCCAATAAGGGTTCAAAATCCATAATTGTCTATCAAATCTAACGACAAACAAGTTGCATTACAAATTAGATATAGCTATTTAATATAATTTAATCCTATCGAAAAATAACTGACATTTTTTGTTAATATTTGTATAATAATATCATATTATTATATAAGCATTGAACATCTATTTTAATCATTTATCAATCGATATCAAAATTCGATTTTAATTCCATAAAAAAAAAATCCATCATTATGTTAACCACTACTTGTCAAACCAAACGGTAGTAGTTACTTTGCAATAATTGACAAAAATCTAATACCTTTGTTACGGGAATATTTACATATTATGAACACTACAGAAGCAAAATAATTTTAGGAGAGTTTACATATAAGTAATACGGTAACAAAATAATTTTTAGAGGAGTTTACTATCAGGAGAATTTACAACATTTCATTTAGGGGAGTTTAAAATCTCCCGGTTAAACGGTTTTTTTTTTCAATTTCACCGCCTGAAGATAGGTCAAAGTTAAAATCGATTTAAAATGTAAACGAATTCGAGTCAAGTATAAAATCTACTATTTTTATAGTCTACTCTAGTAAAATCATTTCGATATTTAGCACTTTTCAGTGCTATAAATTCAAGTACGAATATACTAACAATACAATAACACAATTTCGAACAGGATTTTAAAAGGCTTGAGAGAGCTAAAAGTAAAAAAAAAATATATTTCTAACATCAAACGATTTAAACTATATATTTTAAGGAAACTAAATTGACCGTTTTATCTTATAGTGATAAAATGTGGAGGGGTTCAAATATCGGTGTGGTAAAAAAGGCCATAGATTGTCCTCATAGACATTTTTGACAGGAGGTGCAAGTACTAGATTTGCACACCCATCCCCAAAAATTTTTTCCCCAGACCTTAACTGCGTATGAAATAAGTTGTTAATAAAAAAAAAAGATATGTTTCATATTCTGTTTGAAGCGAAATAAATAGTTTTTTTACAATGTTATTTAATTTTGAGCAGTAAAATTAGTATTTAGTAGTAAAACTAATCCAATATATTTGTCCGGAAATCTAATAGACCAGAGAACTCGGTTTTGAATAGTACGTACTATAAAGAGATAATTGTTTCTTAATTCTCGATATTTCAAAAAACAAGGAAAAACTATTTCAAATTTAAGTGAAAGTGGTAAAATTTGCCATAAATTAGATTTTCACGGTATCGATTTTTGTAATTTAGTTATAACTCCAAAACCAATAGCACTAGAAACTTGAAATTTTCTCCTAATATCACCAACAATAACAATGTAATACATACTGAAAGTAATATGACCCTCTTAGGATAAATATTGAAAAACTTTGAAAATGACTCATATTTTGCAAGTTTTTTCCTTGTACAATTTTGCATTCTTGATAACATAAACTAAATAAATTTAATACAAGTTTATTAAGTGTAATAAGTTTAATAGACTTGAAAAAATCTCAAAAATTGTTTATAAATCTCTTCTTTTTTTTTTCATTGTTTAAATAGTCATATGATACTATAGATATTTTGTGTAAGATAAAAATATCTTTTCAACCCTCGAATCTTATTGAACATTAACTCTAAATTTAGTAAAAACGAATTTCACCATTAGATTCCAGATATTATGTTTCTTTACCCATAAATAATAATTGTTATATATATATATATTATACAAGTACTCGCATACAAAATTAAAATTGTTATTTCAAAATTAATCAATAAAAGTCACTTTTAGGTAAGACTCGCAGGGTGTGCAAATGCATACCCAGCACACCACGTGGCCACGACTATGTTCGTCCTAAATATTTAATTCCGGTAAAAAAACTATATATTTTGAAAAACTTCAGCCTCTCCTCACACCACCCAGAAATAATATTGAATTTCCGTTGATGTATTTTATATTTTATTGTATTTCTCCGGACCCGGTCACACCTTGGCTGCAGATCGATCCCCACACGATGAAGAAATAAGATATCAGGTTGGGAGATTCGGTCGCGTCGTCCAACCCGGTCACGTCGTCCATCTTGGTCGCATCGTCCTCTGTCGACTCGTTCGAATAATGTCTGGAAAACCGATAGTTATGTATCAGCATATGAGCGTAAGCATATAATTATTATAAGGGGTGGAAATGAGGACAAAATCCCTTCGGAATGTCCAAACGTTGAACGTGTTGTAAAAATAATAATATAATTCTGACTTTTAGATTCTGAGCGAAGCTAGGAAGCAAGTGTTTTTTCCTTTTTCTCAATTAAAAAAAAATATTTTATTTTTTTCAATAATAACAAACTTTATAATTTTCAAATAACATATTATTGTCTTGAATTTAAACCGTAACCCCGCTCAAAATCGTTTAATCGAAGAAATACTTTATCGTTTCCTTTAAAATTCAATACACCGCAAGCATTCCACCCGAGGACCGAAAAATACCCATGGTGCGAAACACGTCTGTAAGCAAGATTTTTGATTTTAAATATTTTGGTCTCAACGTATATATTGACTTAATACTGTAATCGAAATATATAAAGACAAAAATATACTTGAAATAACTTTTCACTCGTTGTCATAAAATATTAAATGAAAAAATAATGAACAAATAACAACATAAATACCAAAGTTTGAGTTAGAGTGCAAACTAATAAGAACAGCCTTAATTTTTAAGTATAGCCTAGTTAATATTAATCTTTTTAATGTTGATGAATTAAAAAAAAATTCTCAATTTTATTTTTTTACCTGTGTAATACATAAGCGCAACTAGGACAAAGTATTTGGGGGGGCTAAAATGATTATTTATTGATTTAGCCCCTGCAAAATACATTAACCTTTGGCAATTTTCAAAAAATCTAGGGGGGCTATGAGTAGTTTTGAGGGGGCTTAGCCCCCCTAAGCCCCCACCTAGTTGCGCCTATGGTAATATGGGATCTTATCCTTCCCCATACAAAATTCCTGTCTACGCCACTGGTTTCGAATGAAAATGTAATTAATTTTGTACTTTTTGAATTGTCCCTGTGAGGGAACTGTGAGCTTCCTTTATTGTAATCGCACATATATTTTTGGATTTTGAGTGATGCGAAGAAGCTAGTGCTTTTACAATGATTTAAATTTTTTTTTTTCTACAAGTTTTCTTTTAGAAACACTTGTGCAAAAATTTTGACCAGTAAATTTTTGAATCACAATTTTGTTCGTTTAGGAGGTTAACATTTGGAAAAAACTACTGAAAATTTGACAAAAACGGTTTTGAACCTTTTTTTTTTTTTGCAATCCAAACTCAAAGAAAATTTAAATCAGGGTTGTTACGTAATTAAATTTTTTAAGCTCCCTGACTTTTCCAGGTTTTCTATGCTTTCTATAAAAATTTTCCAGTGTTATACACCCATAATTGATAAACCATACAAATATTTTTTGAGTTTTGCGTGGAACGAAGAAACTAGTGATTTACAATGATGTTATTTATTTATTTATTTTTTTTTTTTTCTGTAAACATTTTTTCGTGTGGAAAAATGTCAAACAGCAACTACAGAGACCACTAGATGGTACTTTAATGAGGTAATTTTTCAAAATTCTCAATAATTTTCTAAAAATTTGGGAAAAACTACCGAAAATTTGACAAAAAAGACAGACACTGTATCTATGTTGTTTTCAATCGGAATTTAACGAAAATTTTAATTTAGATAGACAATAGCGTGGGGAATATTTTAAAGGAATAAAATAAAATATATACATACATATTTTTTTTTTTTTTTTTTTTCTGTAAATTAGAAAAATGTAAAACTAAAACGAATTAGGTTCACAGTATAAGTTAACTTTAAAAGACCTACACATATTATACCTTTACTATAAATAATTTTCCAGACAATATTGAAAAATTCCCTGTTTTCCATATACCCTAATTAAATTCCCTGATGTTTCCAGGTTTTCAAGGCCTTTCCAGTGGCGTAACAACCCTGTGTAAATGTGTAGAGAGACGATAATATTGTTTGAAAATATATTATACACCAATGGCGATGGCGGCCAATTTCATTCTCGCTCATCCCGAAATCACGTAAGTCTTGCGGTTATAAATTTCGCTCGAACCGATACTTACATGAATATTATTATATTATTATTTATAGGTTACTCTCTATTACACGGTTAATTTTATCAAGAGTATACAAACAAAGATTCAACAGCGGAGAGTGCTTTATAAGTACCCTACTACCGTAAAAGCCATCAGCGAGAAATATATTAATAATAATAATAATGTATTAATAATTAAATAAGTACACGGTACACACACACATTGATTGTGAGTATATACAACTTTCCCCCGGAACAAAATATTACGTATTTTGCGGTGTGTATATAAAGTTCCCAAAAAGGGGGGTGGGGGAGAAACGGTCAAGTGCAACTCGGCGACGGCGGCTGCGGGGCGGGCTTTACGCGCGACACAGCATCCCGGGTCCTAAGATCCTGGTACAAAGTCGACTGCTTTCACGGAGGGGTGAAAAACATCATTCCGTCACACACACACACACACACATATATACCACACACACACACACACACACTATTGATTTTACACCGCTCCGCTCCGTTCCGCTACGCTCGTATACGTGTACGCGTGTATATACCTACGCTTCGGGGAAAAGGTTACATTTGCATACGAGCTCGGGGATAAATTCGTCTTAGGTCCCCAGGGGAGGGGGGGCGGGTGTGTGTGTGAGGCCGGACACGGCCGTTTAAAACGAATGACCAAATTCGATTTACGCGCGACACCATGCAGCAGCACGACGATAATTCATTTTTACGTCGCGGAGCGTAGCAGTTTTTTCTACAAAAAAATAATAATAATAATAATAATAATAAAAGAAAGAAAAAAACGTTTACTTTTGAACTACGACGACGACGCGCGTATAAATTGTGTTATTCTCAACCGTGTCGGTGATAAATTGTGTGTATAGATAATATATTGTATAAACGCATAATGTTACGTGTATACTTTTTTACATACATAATAAGTCGGACGTTATAGTTTATTACGGGGAAAAAGTTTTTTGCCTTCCCCCCGTTTCGTCTCGTTGTCCAGTCGCAATAATATTATAATATACGTTTTTATTGTTTTATTACGCGCGTCTTTTAAAAAAAAAAAAGTTTATATAATATATTTTATCATCGTCGTCATCACATCCGCGTGTCAGTGCACACACACACACACACACACACACACACACACAGTGTGATCTCACTTTCCGGACGTCCGCGTTTCGTCGTCAGAACTTCGATCTCGTATCGTGGGTTCGATAATACAACTAGGGTGGGGCATTTAAACGGCCGTTTTACAAAAATTTTAATTATTTCAAAACGAATATCGAACGATTATGCATTAATTATCATTCGATATCAAAACGAAGTGCATGACACGCCATTTATTTTCACGTTCTGAGCGGAGCGAAGTAACATATGATTTTACACAATGATATTTATTTTTTAGATTTCTGAACGAATCGAAGAAGCTAGTGTTTTTACAATGATGTTTATTTATTTTTTTTTTTCTGTGTACAACTTTTCGCATAGAAATACTTGTCCAAAAGTTTCGATCGATAACTTTTCGAAACCCGATTCGCCTCTAGATTGTACTTTAAAGAGGTTATTTTTTGAATTTCTCAATTCTTCAATGTTTTTTTTTTTTTGGAAAAAACTACCCGAAATTTGACAAAAACGACTCGAAAACCATCACTTTTTGATCAGAAATTTATGAAAAACAAATAGATAAATACTTTGTATTTGTCAAAGCTCTGAGTACAAAATACTTGTGTATTTTGTACTTGTCGAATAATATTAAAATCTAAAGTACGTTTTGTTAAGTGTGTTTAGAATAATATTATCATTAGAAAGAGTAACACACATTTGATTGTTATATACTGAATAATATGAAATAAAATAATATGTAATAATATGATGTATTTTGTACATTCACGTTGTCAAAGTCCAAAGTACATATACATTTTATACTTTTGCGTTGTCAAAGTATCTTTGAAATATTCAAAAAGACTATTTTGTATTTTGTATTTTTCCTGCATTTGAATTACAAAAGTACTGCGAATACGGGTTTGAAATATATAGATAATAATTATTATAACAAAAAAGCTGGACAATATAATATAATTCGCGCGCTATGGGCATTCGTCGCATGGGCGTGTTGAATTTTAAATGAAATCGTTTCTCCCATAAAACTATATAGAACAATAATTATTATAATATTCAGCGTGTTTCGACCATTGTGTCGTTCAGTTACAGAATATTAATCTAAATCCATATTATATTATTAAATCAATCTATTATTCACCCATCGGGTATTTTAGATTCTGAACAAAGTGAAGAAGCTAGTGTTTTTACAATGATGTTTATTTTATTTTTTTTTTATTTTTTTTTTTCTGTTAACACTTTTTCGTATA
>JAIPRM010011461.1:0-12882 GCA_025469315.1 Stegophylla sp. TES_Ste_2020
TTAAACAATTTTATTTAATTCAACTCTTCATTTCCGTTATTTAAACCACATTAGAATCTTAATTTAATATTCATACATTCAATACCTTAATATAAGTAAAATCAACTCCATTATTTCTATGCGTGTTAAAATAGTGGAGGAACACAAAAAATATAATTTTATTTTTACGAGTATATTTGAATTTTGAACGCATTAATGGTAACATTCATTGTCCCTATTGTTTTTTTTTTTTATATACTAGACTGTAAAACTGTATACAATTTAAAATTCTAAATTCAAATACAAGAATCAAAGATATCTTTTAAAAACGTTTATATTTATTGTGTTTATAAATAAAAAAATTATATATTCGTCACCCATAAACTTTTATGTAGCGGCAGAAAATAAAATAAATACTTTTACTCGAGACTTCTACTCGAGACTTCTACTCGACACAACAAATTTCATTGCTATTAAAACTTAAAAATGAATTTTAATCATAAAACTATATGATTAATGCTAATTTATCGTTTTCTCATTCATTCTATTATGATTATATGTTTTTATAAATTAAATCTTTATTAAAGCAAGCATTTTTCCCCCTCTTGTATTATTATTATTACATCATTAAGTTTGGATTACATTTATATACATATATATACACAGGATGTCCTAGTACGATTTGACAAATGTAATAACTTTTGTTTTATTTATAGTTTTTAAATTAAAAAAAAAATATATTGGGGCTTAAATCTTTAATACAGGTTAATCCGTTCATTTTCAACGATTTTTTTTTAATTTCGTGAATAATCTAATAATTTTGTCAAATACGTCATAATAATGTAATATAATTGACGTTAATTAGTGATATTGCGACTTGCTTAACAATGTTATTAAATTATTCGCAAACTTAAAAAAATCGCAGAAAATGAACGAATTAGGAAATTTATTAGAAATTCAAGCAAGCAGTAATATTTTTCAAAAACTGAGATGCACAAAACGGATATTTTGAATTTTTTCAAAACTGTAGTGTTAAATTTGAAAATTTCGATCCCCCCTCAAAAAAAAAAAAAAATATATATATATATATATATATATATATATATATTTTTGGCAGTAAACCGCGTGCAGTTATGGGTGAAGCTATAAAACGTATTTTTCTGATACTTCATTCCGCGCGATATACGCATTAAGCACTCTCGGGTCGTTCGTGGCCCATAGTAGTTAGTAGTTACACTTTGTGGTGGTGGCCCAGACTACAAGACATAAATAACTATTCTGTTATATCGACCATTATTAGCATTATTAGCGTAGCAGTTTCCGTTTTTATTAACAAACCACGTTTATTATACACACACTATAATAATAAGTACAAGTTAATTGTTTGGGGTGTTAATGATTTTCATCTTGTACACGCGGACACATCAGATGGGAATTACCTGGTTTGCGCCAAAATAAATATAATAGGCCTTTGCGTTGTACTGTTGTACAGCAAGTTGAAGGATATTTTTGATTTGTTGCGGAGTGAAGTGAAGACGTCGACTAAACACCCGGTAAACCTAACCTAACCTAACCTAACTGAATGATATTTTTGATTTGCGGAGTGAAACAGAATGAACCAAACATCCAGTGAACTATGTGAGTTATGATTTTTAATAACATTTTTAGTTTTCAGAAAAAATGTGTATTGTATTTTATACAAAAGTCAATCATTTAATGGTTATTATTCAATGTTACTTTGCAAATAAAATATTATCAAATAATATGGCATTTTCCATTATAAATAATGAGGTTAATTGAAATAAAATGTTGAAAAACAAAATCTAGAAACTCTTCACATTTATCAGGAATAATAAAATTAAAAAGTTGTTTAATCAAAATACCATAAAATTAATATATGAATTTTATTGAATGCAATTCCAATAGTATTAGTACAAAGTATTTACTATGTAAAACAAGTCTTGTCCACACGAGTCTTATAAAAATAAATATATATATATTACTTATATGCATTTTCTTTACATTTTTTGCAAACGGAATGAATTGCTCAGTAAATAAACTATAATTATAATTAAGTTTTGTTACTGTAACGCTTCAAACGAATTAAAACTAATAATATGTTTACAGGTAATACTTTTTGTTTAATACAATATTAATTATGCCGAGTATTCCTAGTGAAATATTGTTCAATATATTATAATGATATGAAAACCTTTAGACAAACCATCCAGTAATATTCAATTATTATAATGTGATGAAACCGATACAAAGTTATTAATTTGGCGCCTACGTTAAACATATAATCACGAGTATATCAAACGCCACTAAACTGAAGATTTTGCGGTTCCAGAGGTCTTGATTAAATTATGGATATGTAATATTGCGCAGGATTGTATTACTTCTATTATTATTAAAACGAACCGTTTTGTCCCGGATGCAATCAATTTAAAGCATTCACAACCCCAACGTAAACCCTACCTAAAGATAGTTGAAATTATTGTACATTGAAATCACATTGGGTTAGGTTATAAGTTATAACTTAACTTGAAATACGGTTATGATCAATTTTTACTTGTCTATGTTATATCTTTCAAATCATACGAAAATAATCAGAAACTTAAATAAAATATTTCTATGAACATATACGATTAAACTCTCAGCAGCAGACGCTGTTATAGTTATCCAGTCAATTTTGAGGAAATTCAGTTTGAATTTTTAAATTTTTTTTTTTACTTTTATTCGGGTAAAGTGATTCTGCTTTATGATCATATTATATGCATATTACATTAGTGATTTTATCTGCGAATTTGATAAACATCACTTTTTCAGAGTAAATTACTACGCATTAGACACGAACCAACTAATTTATGCAAATTTGCGAATCATAATCCAAAAGTTTCGCTCGTTCAATGCAAATAAGATCAGACTAATTAATAAGTAGACAGACCGGAGGGAATAGTTGAGAACTCTGTTCATTACATTTTATTACCAACATATTTTATACAAAAGATAAAAAAAAACTGAGTAATAATCAAAGAGTGAAATTTTATATGCTTGAAATTATAACAATATGTGAATTTTAAAAACCCACCAAAAATATCGAAATGTCTGTTTGTTTATAAATATTCACATTTAAAAAAAAAAAAGACAAAATTACATTTAGATATGTTGGAAATAAATCTCATATTTGTTATTTATACTGGTTTTTGTATTTTAAATTTATTGCATTCGCATTTCACCTACTCCTGTGGATAAAAAACTAAATTGCTGATCAATTTTTATTCACAATATAGTGACATTATACTGCAGTGACATTATTATACAATATAATATATGCATATTATATTTTAATAATATTTATTAATTTTATAAATCAATTTCTTTTGTTGTATAAATATTTAAAAAATATATAGAAATTAATTTGAAAAATATGCAATTATAAAACATAATATGTTATGAGTCAAATTTGTTTACATTTGCTTTCCAAACAAATGGGGAAATTCAGAAATTCTTGACTCCTGGTAATAATAAATTTGACATAAAGAGACATTATTTTTAAGAAACTTGAAGATTACTCACGGTTGCGGATCCATGATCAGATTTTAGTGTGGGGGGGGAGGAGTAAATGCTTACTCAATATTTTACTATTTACGTTTCTAAAACGATTCACCTAAAGGTTAGCCGAGGGAGTAAATCTTCTCACACGCCACATCAGTTTAATACATAATTTATACCTTTCATAGCTCAAACATAAAATGTATTAACTAAAAAATAAAATTGTTATAGATTTTCGTTATGATAAAACTATAAGTAATATAAGTCATAACATCACTAATTTGATGTCATAATATTAACATAATAATCATGACGTATTCGACTATACTATTAAATTATTCGCAAACTTAAAAAACTCGTAGAAAACGAACGGATTAATCTTTGTTAAAGATTTAAGCAACAATATTTTTCTAAAAACTATATTCACAAAATGGGTGTTTCAAATTTTTTTTAAAATTGTATTCTATAATTTCAAATTTAAAAATTTGGATCCTAAAAAAAAAAAAAAAAAAATAAAATTAAATAAAAACATTGTTGATGTAGCGCATTTCTGTAGTAATAATCGTTTATATATATAAAAAAAGCTATTGCATTTTTCAAATCGTACTGGAACACTCTGTGTACAAGACCTGCAACAATAGGTACACGCTACGGCAATTCGAAATCGATGAAATAAATAACAATGATGTTACCCCATACCGGAGACAGCGTTCGAAATCCGTACCAATATTTTCGCTTAACGACACGCACTTAAAATATATTTATCCGAGCTATTACGTTATAGACCTTATTGTTACATGCTCTCAGTGTTATTTGCTATCCAGGCTTGTTGTGGTACACGGGGCGGCAGTAAACCGCGTGCAGTTATGGGTGAAGCTATAAAACGTATTTTTCTGATACTTCATTCCGCGCGATATACGCATTAAGCACTCTCGGGTCGTTCGTGGCCCATAGTAGTTAGTAGTTACACTTTGTGGTGGTGGCCCAGACTACAAGACATAAATAACTATTCTGTTATATCGACCATTATTAGCATTATTAGCGTAGCAGTTTCCGTTTTTATTAACAAACCACGTTTATTATACACACACTATAATAATAAGTACAAGTTAATTGTTTGGGGTGTTAATGATTTTCATCTTGTACACGCGGACACATCAGATGGGAATTACCTGGTTTGCGCCAAAATAAATATAATAGGCCTTTGCGTTGTACTGTTGTACAGCAAGTTGAAGGATATTTTTGATTTGTTGCGGAGTGAAGTGAAGACGTCGACTAAACACCCGGTAAACCTAACCTAACCTAACCTAACTGAATGATATTTTTGATTTGCGGAGTGAAACAGAATGAACCAAACATCCAGTGAACTATGTGAGTTATGATTTTTAATAACATTTTTAGTTTTCAGAAAAAATGTGTATTGTATTTTATACAAAAGTCAATCATTTAATGGTTATTATTCAATGTTACTTTGCAAATAAAATATTATCAAATAATATGGCATTTTCCATTATAAATAATGAGGTTAATTGAAATAAAATGTTGAAAAACAAAATCTAGAAACTCTTCACATTTATCAGGAATAATAAAATTAAAAAGTTGTTTAATCAAAATACCATAAAATTAATATATGAATTTTATTGAATGCAATTCCAATAGTATTAGTACAAAGTATTTACTATGTAAAACAAGTCTTGTCCACACGAGTCTTATAAAAATAAATATAATTTGATTATCTTCATTATGTCAGAATAATCGCGATGGGTAAATCCTCATGGGACACTCAGAATACGTATTTTGAATTTGGCTTTATACGATAAAATGATTACCTATACCTATCGGTACGCACAATAATAATAATAATAAAACAATTATCATCAATTACTCATCAGCTTTGTGTACAATTAAAAACAGTTTAGTCCCATTACGTCATCACTCGCAAGTGTCTTTTTTTCAAAAATTAATATTTAGACGTAATACGCATACACGTACATGTGTGTACAATCGATTTAATGCAGTTCAATCCTCTTTTTGATACGTATCGGTCGCATTGTTGTTGTAACAATAATTAATATTTTTGCGAATAATACAAATTTTTCTGCAAAACCCCAAATGGGAAAATATCAAAGAATTTTGATTAATTATATCCAATATTATAATATTATAAAAATATTCTACAATGACATACATTTTAATTAGAAATTTTATAATTAATAATATTTTGATGCAAAAAATAAATATTTTGGAACAAGTCTACATTTCAAAACGTGGGAGTTTAAAAGGAATTTGAGATGAGGAGGATAAATTTTAAAACTTTAGAGGTAGACCACACATCGCAGTCTGATTTACTAGCTATTATATTTAAACCAAGGATTCTCAACCTTTTGAGGTTTACGCACCCTTTTATACTATTATATGGGGTCACGCCCTCCTTCCCACACTATAAGATTGAATTATAATATGTTATATACAAAATACAATAAGGCTTTCATTATTAATATTGGGTATTAACATAAATATAATAGTTTAATTATATTGTTCAGATTATTGAAAATAGTATTGTTAGTTGTTACACAATGATGACCGATAGTCGCATACCTACTAACAAAAAAAGAAAATTATAAAAAACAAAATATAAATAATCATAAACAACATTTTTATGTGGTTTCATGTGAATGTTTTCACGCCTCCCTTGAAATTTTGTGACACCTCTCTAGGGGGGCACGCCCCCAAGTTGAGAACCCTTGTTTTAAATAAACCCCCTAAAATTCAGGCTTAGTCGCTCCCATTAGTATGTTTAGTGCTCATTTAGTTTGAGCAAACTCCGATTTGTTTATTCGATTTCGTATGCGCAGTTTAATCGACAATGTAAACGCATCGCATACGGTCGTGATATTGTATATTTTTTTTTTAGTTTAACATCGTTGTAATAAGTACACGGTTAGTGTCTGCATCTGGCGCGCCGCCGGAGAGAGTTGAATCGGACGGTTTTAGGAGCCGTATAACCTACACGTTTTTCCGTGTGTTTTTATGGCGCAATATTACACGCACGTCTAAGCGTCGGGGATTTCGGCTCGAGCAATAAAATCGAAATGTATTTGAAAACTTTACGTCGAACGTGAGCCCGGGGGGAGGTGCGGTGGTGGGCACCCGTCTACACAATGTCATCGGTTTTTAGTCGCCGTTTGGTCGGAAAACTGCCCCTGAACGAAGAGAAAACGAACAAGAGAAAAATGCGGATTCCGCGGTAAAAGCGGCCGTCATTTGAGACACGTGCTGCGGCTGAATGTTTTCATATCTCAAGATAACAACTGTGACTACATTAACGCGCTTGTTTCCAGAGAGAGAGAGAGAGAGAGAGAGAGTGGGAACAAAAGAGAACTCAAGTTATCACAGTCGGTTACTCGCATAAACAGTTGTGGTAACGATTAAGGCAAGGGATGTCAATTTTTCTAACTTTGCGTGATAAAAATGTAGATCATTTTTCAATCTTCTCTGCGTGCCAAAAAATCATTAAAAATATTTCAAGTCAATGATTTGTCACTAAAATTATTTTATTTATACCATAATCCGGTAAAAGACTGAATTTACTGTTTTTACTCAAATTTCATTGTTTCTAGAAAAACCATTAAGAACTTCAAAAAATATTCTCCTTAAAATAACATTCAAAACCAGCTTATGATCTTTAAAGTTACTGGACAAAACTTTTGGACATGTTTTACAACAAGAAAAAAGGTGTTTGCAGACAAAAAAATTAATAAACATCATTTTAAAATCTAAAATATCTGTTGAATATATATATATATATATATATTTTTTTAGAGATAGAGTTTGAATATATTTATAAGAACTTTATCACCCTCCCCCCCTATTAGAGCTTATGAGCTATAAATATTTATATTACTCAACATAACATTGTCATTTCGATTCTTTCGAGAGAGTTTTTTTTATGATGACAAAAAGGATTATTTGAACTGAAGACCCTTCGAGTACGAATATTTTGGCTTATATTGTTTATACACTAATTTTAACCGTTTATGACTTAAGTATAATAACTATACGGATGTTATAAACATTTCATCATCGTGAATCTTGAGAATATTTGATCTGTAATAATTTCACTGTGTACAATACTAAAGTTATATCCAGCATTAATTTGTCGTAGATTATACTATTTGTAATAAGTTAATACGTGAATTAATATTTTTTTAAACTAAGAATGTTATTGGTAAAGTACGTCATGAAGACGACTAATAATTATCCTTTTTTAACATCATACTAATCATCGACTAAAATCAAATGTTTTTTTATAATTATAACACATATTTGAAAATAAATGCATATCCAGTGATCGAGTTGAAAAAATCAAAGAAAGGGTGCTTTCTGGCTTTCAATAAATAAGCGTCCCCTCAAACTATGTAATTCATATACTGTAAAAAATAATTAGTTAGGGTGCTCTAAAAATTTTATAAAACAGCAGAGAAGCTCCATCCCCCTGAGCACCCCCTCAATTTTTTTTTTTTAGATTCTGAACAAAGCGAAAATGCTTAATATGTTTTTATTATGATGTTTATTTTTATTTTTTTTTTTTTTCTTGTCCTGCAAACACTTTTTCATATAGAAATACTTGGAAAAAAATTTCGATCAATAACTTTAAATAACTTATTACAGATCCAAAATCACACCCATATGGTACTTTAAAGAGGTCATTTTTCAAATTTCTCATTACATTTTTTAAGCGCATGGAAAAATTTTCTAAAATTTGACAAAAAACAGTAAAATACTGCAAAATTCATCACCTGAATTCTAATAAATTCAATTTAATTTTTTTTAAATAACTCAAAAACTATGTAAAGAAAGTTGAAACATTCACTCACTTGTCATGCGTATTCCTCATAATATTTTTGAAAACATTTGACCAATTTTGTTGTAAAAACTTTGAAAAAAATGGAAAGTTCTCATTTTTTTATAAGTTTTTATTTCATAAAATTTTAATTTCTGTTTATTAAAACCTGAAAATTGAACACAATCATACCCATATTTATTACCAACGGTAATGATTCTCGAAAATCGTAAGTCAACTTTTTTTTATGACTTTTTAAAGCTATCATTTTGACAGAATCAAATAGTTTTATATAAAAGTACACACTTAAATGTATTTAAAAATAATTGGTACGGTCAATTTTAATGAAACTTAATACATAGATTGAAAATATTACATTGTGAATATTTTGGTAGAATAAAATTTTTTACTGGCAAATTATTCAAATTTCATCAAGGTTTTGATTGAAAAAAATCGGAAATGTACAGAAAATTTTCCATAAATATCAAATATTATAAATAATTTACGATGAATAACATTGACTACTTTGTTATTAAATAATGGTAATGAATTATAGCTGGTCATTCGAAAAAAAAATGATGGATTTTATTGAAAAATTATTGAGAAATTTATGAATACATTAAAACCCAAATGTTTCCATAAGAACATTAAAATGCCAATTAAAAGGTGTGTTGATAGTTTAGGAATTTTTAAAAATAGATTCTTATTGCCTACAGTATTTTTATAAAGGCATTTATTACCTGACATACATAAACACAAAATTATAGAGTTCCCAACATTATTAAATAACATTTTTAAGTATAAACTAATCGACAATTATTATTATTATAGTATATTGAAACGATAAGAAATGCTTAATGTAATATATGTACTATTTTTCTTATTATGGTAACTGGTAACACTGTTACTCTTGTATTAGATATGTGTAAAATATAAATATAATAGTTTGGTGGCTGTTAGTCAGTCCACGTTTAACCAACGCTATCGTTAATACCTTTTTTCGTTTTCGCCTACCGTTTCGCTCTCTCGTCCTTGTTCCTGAGCAACCTAAAGGTACCATATTATGATTGATTGTGTGGTAGCGTAACGCCACTCCTCTCGATTATAATTCTTACGGTTCAATATAAATTAAATCACCTCTCAGAATCGTTTTATTGAAGAAATTATTTATAATTTTTTTAAAATGCAATATACCCACCAAGTGTATTTCACCCGAGAAATAAAAAATACCCCAAAGTCGTGCTTATTTTTTTTTTTTTATACATAAATGTTACAATTATTCTCGATTTATAATATTAAAAACATAAACTATTATAATTTTATGAAAATATTATTCGTGTCCATATTTCTGTGAAATAAGTCTCAAAGAAAATTATTAAAAAAAACTTGACGTTTTGAATTTAAATTTTGTTGAAATTAGATATTTTTATAAGTAGAGAGTAGTTATATTTGTTGTTTGTAATTTGCGGTTTTCTTTTCAAAGATCCGAAACTTTAACACAAAGTAAAATATTCATCTTTTTAATTACTATTTATGTATTTAAAATATTTGGCTTTAAACATTTGAATGAACAATGGTGAATGGTGAACTATTTATTCTAATTACATCTTTAATGCGTCGAACGTTTCAAAAGTTTCATTTATTAATTACGCATTCAACTTCAACCACGGTAAATATAATCACAAATTTTGTGATTATAATTATTTAAATTATTATGTGAATAGTATAAAGCCGGACATACTTTGTGCTTTCGATATCCTTCACTCCTCGCGTGGAACTTGTTGTGTATGTTAAACTTAAAAAAAACATTTTTATAATAAATCGATTATGTACTTCAGATTATTCAATAAAAAAATTACTTTATTTTATATAATTTATTTACTATTATTATAAAGTTTATTGTTATTACGAAAATAATAATAATAATATTTTTACTCAGTCATTTTTATATTCAGTATGTCACTGTGTAATCCGTGTTGTTTTTCAGAATGAACTTTACTAGTAACAAAATATACATTTATGAATTTAAACCTTTTTTCCCAAAGCTGAGGACGAGAAAAAAATATATCTGAAAAAAAAATATATTTTTTTTAAATAAGATAAAGAATGCTGGAAAAAATTTACTTTTGAAAACTATTGCGAATTTAAAAAAATAAACTAACTAAAGTAACATTTAGTAACATTTCGATTTTTTTTTTTACTAATTTTATCTTCCTATATTCGTTCACCTAAATATGAGCCTTGGGAGTGAATCTATCCACCCCCACATATTCTTTGACATAAGTCTTCTCAATTTAATAAACCGTTTATACCATTTTAACTTGTTTATCAGAAGTATTTTATAAAAACTCAAAACAATTGTCAATATTCAGTTTTATAAAAATTATAAATAAAAACTGATAATAGTTACAATAATGATAATACCACGATAATTTAAGTACTGATATTAATCATACTTATATTAACAAACTGGCAAGCAATAAAATTTTAAGTTCAATACAATACTTTACTTTTAACAAGACAACTTACCTATAGGATTAGGTGAATTTGTTTAGTTATTATAGGTAACTAAAACAATTATTTCTGAACTACTAGTGATATTATACATGAATTATTTCGGATATTAATAACATAAACTATACATTCAATATCAGTTTAAAACTTGGTAAAAAAGTCTTCTGAAAGAATTTTGAA
Organism: Stegophylla sp. TES_Ste_2020; assembly: GCA_025469315.1. Taxonomy (NCBI): domain Eukaryota; kingdom Metazoa; phylum Arthropoda; class Insecta; order Hemiptera; family Aphididae; genus Stegophylla; species Stegophylla sp. TES_Ste_2020. The sequence continues at coordinate 11,072 of JAIPRM010011461.1, forward strand.
AATACTGGGAAATAGCTGCAATCATTGGAATTCAAGGGGTGGGACGAATTGAACCCTTGGCCCTTTCGGTCAGATCCGTCACTGAAAATGACAAAATGAAAATGCACATTCGATTGAAAGATTTTTTTTCAAAATTACAACAGAGGGCTCCGACATTGTACGGGTTTTTTCTTCCTTTTACTGTAGTAGCAGCAAGTCTCGTAACGCAAAAAAGCCACTTCACATCCAAACCCTTGAACACACATAATATTACATGCTGTAATTTATAATTCACATTTGTAGTTACGAAGCTATGTTTGTGCTTGGATATTACCTCCCTTCCTACCCGCCACATAGCCACTGCGACATTTGACTTCCGACTAAATTCACTCCCCCCCTCCTCACTACAGCACCATTGCCGTTGCCTCCGATCGCACGGTTGATCCCTCGGGATAAATAATATTAATAAAACGTATACGCCGCGTTTATCATTTCTTGCACCCTTAATATCACATACCTAATAATAAATTTAAGTTTTTCGTAGGAGAGATATAATTATATTATAATTTATAACCAAAGGCAAAAATCCGTATATTATGTATCATAAGGCGATCGCTGAAAATAACACAGCTGAAAATATCGAACAAAATTCGAAACAAATCACTCTGGGCATAAAATTACATTTTAATTACCGTAAGCATAATTATTTTATTCTGTAAAATCCTCAATGACAATAAAATAAAATAAAATAAATGGGTTTATATTTTAACGCATACGCTGTGAACGAAAGTGTTGAAATTATTGGTATTTAATATGAGAAAATATTGAATTTTCAAAACAGAATAAAATAATTAGAAAAGTATTAATTCACGTGGATTTTAATTCAAACCATCTTATTCAACATCGAAAAAACATTACCTACCGACATTTTGAGTATAATTATAAATATATCAAAATAGATAATTTGTTCGTACTTTCTCCGATTTTTTTTTCGAATCAAACCTTTGTAAAATTATTAATTCTTTGGCTCAAAATTTTATTACACCAAAATATTCGCTTTGAAATTCTCTATCTAGGCACCAAGTTTCAAAAAAAATCGATCAATTTCCTTTTATGTACGTCAAAATGGGTAAAACTAACAAATTTCGTTGAAATTCTAACTTCAAACGGTTATAGAGAAAAACTTGAATTAACGATTTTCAAGATTTTTTGTAAACTATAATGGCACCTATTTGAATTTGCTCTCTTTATATTTTTCAATTATTTTCGGTTATATGGTAATTTGAAAATAATTTTGGTGCATTTGTTTTATTTTTTTTAGGTACTCGTATTGAAGTTAAAAACAGTTTTTGAACGTTACACTTTTTTGTTGAGCTAATTATTAAATATATATATTTGCATATGAAATTATAATAATAACAAACTGGGTAAATACACTAAAATGGAATTCACATAAATTACGAATGTTCAAAAATACACTAATTCAGAAATAACTACACTTTGAAAAAATTAATATACGCGAATTTTAACTTTCAAAAAATCTGATTGAAATTGAAATATTTTTTTTTAGAGATTTTTAGGACACTGTTGCGAATTTTCAATGTTATCGCGTAGTAAAAAGAAATTGCTGATGTTTTTGTCGAGTAGTCAGATTTTTCATAGCCCCAAGTTGCCAATATAAATAATGAAAATAGTAAAAAAAGCAGACATACTTCGCACGATGGGTGTACTTCGCACGACAGGTGGTATTCTCTTGACGGGCGTATTATATTTTAAAGAAACGATAAATCATTTCTTCAGTAAAACGATTCTGAACGAAGGAAGTTAATAAT
>JAIPRM010011462.1:0-12881 GCA_025469315.1 Stegophylla sp. TES_Ste_2020
AATTGAGAAATTCAAAAAATGACCTCTTTAAAGTACAATCTAGAGGCAAATCCGGTTTCAAAAAGTTATTGATCAAAACTTTTGGACAAGTATTTCTATACGAAAAGTTGTACACAGAAAAAAAAAAAAAACATCATTGTAGAAACAAATACTGAGGAGCTGTTTGTAACTTATTTTGTTTTTTATTATCCACGGGAGGCGTGAGAAAAAATTACTAGTTTTAGGGAGGCGTGAATAAAAATAGTTTGCGAACCGCTGTTGTAGGCGATTCCGCGAAACCGAAAACAACTCGAGGCCGAAATTCGCGTTATCCATACACCACGACGGTTGTTTTAATACACCGTGAATTGAGTAAATAAATTTTGAAAGTCGGCCGCGGTCGGTGTGGGTGTCGTGCGGGCGGCGAGTAATCGAGAAACCACTCGTCTCGCGTATTGAAATATTAATAAACACCGGGTAGGTCACAGTAGTCGTCCACGATAATAATATTGGTCGAAACCCGTAATTATTATTGTATCGGGTCGTCGAGTGGGGTGAGAAAACACGATAATAATGGTAATGAAATATATATATTGAGTGTCAGAGGACGAGTTATGCGAATATTGTCGAGGAGTTGCGCGGAAAAGGATTAATGGAAAAGAAAACGAGTACGTTTCCACGGAATCGGCACGTCATTGTACGGGGGGGGGGGGAGGAAATTAAAGTGAAATTATAAAACAAATATATTATTATTATTATTATTATTTTACAGTAATTTATTTCTGGAAAAACCGAGTCAAGGTTTTTTTCGTATTATCAAAGCTGTCGGGGACTGGGTCAAGCGTTTTCACGGTTTCGGCGGCGGCGCGCGGCGGCGGTAGGCATAAGTGTGCCGCCGAAATTGTCAATAGATCTATACAATAATAATAATTGATTGATGGATATTTTATAATATAATTTACGTACGATTTACTTAGCGCGTTCCATATAATAATATTGTTTACGTACACAATCGATCGTCGTCGGCGCTATTTTGACAACGGCCTCAACAACGCTTTTTCATCCGCCTATTGTTTTACGTTGTACCTAACATACTACTACTACACAACAGTATATCGTTATTTTCGTTGATAATAACAATTTATTAGAGTCCGCGAAGTTATGTTAAAACGTTTGAAATACGATATTTGTATGTAGAAAAAAATTATGAAATATTTCCGAAATATTCACTTGAACAAATTGTTTGCGGCAAACAACAGTTTACCACAGTGTTTTCCAAAGTGGACGATGAAACTACCCAATGGGAAATTTAAGTTACGAGCTCAATTGGGGGGGGGGGGCATTATAAAAGTTGGCCGTGACTGTTTCAATGTGAATTTCCCTTCAGCGGTCACATCATTGTAACGTTGTACGAATTATTAAAATATGTGAAATTCATTTTAGATTCTGAACGAAGTGAAGAAAATAATGTTTTTACAATAATCTTTATTTTTTTCTGTGTACAACTTTTTGTATGGAAATACTTGTCCAAAAGTTTCGATCAATTAAAACCAGATTTGCCTCTAGATTGTACTTTAGAGAGGTCATTTTTTGAATTTCTCAATTCTTCCATTTTTTCTGAGCGATAACGAGGAATGTATTGGTCTTTTTTCGTATGTATTTCGAAGCAAAATTTCGGATAGAGATACTGGACATAAAAATTTCGATCAGTAACTCGTAAAGTAAAACTTTTTCGTTTTTTATTAGTTATTAATTCATAAAATTTTAATGTATAAATATTAAGACCTATAAATATAATACAAACATAAACATATTCATATATATTTCTAATGGTACTGAAAAAATCTCGAATATCGTTAGACAATTTTTTATTTCATAACTGTTTAAAGTTGGGATTTTTACAGAATTCATTAGTTTTACTAAAAATTAAACACTTCGACGCGTACAAAAAATAATTAGTACAACCGATCTTTACAAAGATAGAGAATTACAAAACAAATATTTTGGTGTTATACAATATTTTACAGACAAAAAAATTGAAAGTTTTATAAGGTTTTGATTGAAGAATAATCGGAAAAAGTACTGACAAATATTCTGGAAATACTGAAATAAATATTATCATGAAATTAATTTTAGTTATTTAGTAATATATTCCAAAATAATATGGATAGAGACATGAAACATTCACCAACTACTAAAAATAATCACACGCATACCTCATAAAAATGTAAAAAACTTTGATAAATTTTGAGGTAAGTACAACATTTTGGAAATTTTGGAAATTTCTCATTTTTTGTTAGTTTTATTTTATAAAATTTTAATTTATATGTACTAAAAGCTGATCATTTAACAGAAATATACCCATATGGATAAACAACGGTCCTAAAAAACTCTCGAAAATCCTAAGTCAACTTTTAGATTCTGAACGAAGTGAAGAAGCTAGTGTTTTTACAATGATGTTTATTTATTATTATTATTATTTTTTTTCTATGTACAACTTTTCGTATAGAAATACTTGTCCAAAAGTTTCGATCAGTAACTTTTTGAAACCGGATTTGTCTCTAGATTGTACTTTAGAGAAGTCATTTTTTGAATTTCTCAATTCTTCATTTTTTTTTTTTTTGGAAAAAACTACCAAAAATTTGACAAAAACGTATCGTAAACCATTATTTTTTTTTTTTGATCCGAACTATATAAAAATTTAATAGAAAATCATATAAGAAAGATTTTGGCGCAAGAAAATTTTGAAAATGTGAAAAAAAAATTTTTCAGAATCGTTTTATTGAAAAAATGATTTTTTGTTTCTTTAAAATTCAATACACCCGTCAAGAGAATCCCACCCGTCGTGCAAAGAACACCCATCGTGCGAAGTATGTCCGACTTTTTCATTACTCATTACCAAGGCTCGGGTGTTATTCATTTGCAACTTTTTTTCTATTGCTTGGATTTGTTGTTAAGTGAGTTTTAAACTTGTTTCATACAAGTTCGAATTGAAATCAAGAAGTTTTTAGCGCAACTTTTTGCAGTTTTTGGCATATTTTTAATTTGAATGCAATTTTGCTTATTTTCTGTATTTGTAATGCAATTTTAGATAGTTTTCAGTGTTATTTACGTAAGTAAGTTATTTTGAGCTTTGTAGTGGTGACGTGCCAATATATCTATTGTATTTTTAAACATAAAGCTCCGAGTATACCATTTCCGCCTCATCCAATTATAATTCGTTAGGGTATATGGAAAATATAAATATTTTATTAAGTTTATTATATTATATGAATTATTTAATAATTTTAATAATTTATAACCAAAAAACAAAAAACAACTTGAAAATCTTTTATCGTGCAGTACAATCATTTTTAAGGTGGGAACATTTTTAATAGATAAGAAAAATAATAATAGTAAAATAAAATAAAATCGACAATATTCGATTTACAGTTCCCGAAAGATCAAAAAAAAAAAAAGAAAAAAATCAAAATCAAAATCAAAAGAACAAAAAAAATCAGTTTAATAATAATTTTAAGTGCAATTTTGAGTATTTTTTACTGCAATAATGTAATACATTTTTGAAGCTTTTTAGTGCAATAACTTCCGAACCCTACTCATTACATTTAAATAGATACTCATACTTAATAATAAATATACATTTCATGTATTTCATTACTTTTTTATCTGTCCGTAATTATCGCGTTGATGCTGATTAGCTTTGTTTGGCCTCGTTATGTCGTCATATAGAACAAAAAAAGCTAATTAAAAATAATTAATTTGAGGAGGGAGATTTTAAAACACCAAAGAAGGCATTGCGTAAAAAAAGTTTGGGAAACATTGGTTTACCATGTCGTGATGATCGAATCCGTTGTTTGTAATTTTAATACTATTGTGTGTTCTGAGTATAAAATAATGTATATACATCTATTTGAACATCAATTTATAATTAAAGGAAATTACCGATTAATGGTGGTTACAAATCAAATCTATTCTAAAAACTAGAAAACATTTTAATATTTCTCTGATATTATCCAATTGTAGCGGAAATGTATTTGAATACATAATAATAAAATATTCGGGATAATTCTCGGAGGTAAAAATATGCATTAATATTTGATATTATGTAAATTTTTTTTTTCTGTAGATTCTACACTTTATACTTGTAGAACTCAAATATTTCTTGCTCCCATCAAACAGCGTACGTTAGAAATAAGTTTTTGCATGGAACCTAATGACAAAGTACGACAATATCATTGTGATATAATATATAAAGTCGGTACAATAATTGTCCCTAGATAAATTTTGAATAATATAATATATTAAATATGCATAATAATATTATGATATATAGATATTGTTGTCAAACAATAAGCACCAAATATAATACCCGTAGGCGAAAGGGTCTAAGGGGGGCTATAACTTCCCTGGTATTTTTTTAGCCCCCTTCCCATGTAAAATTCATAATTTTCTACGTCTATCTAAATATATAAGAACTGAAACGGTTTTTTACTATTTATTTTTTCACAAAAATGTAAACAATATGTCTTTAACATAATTCATAATTATTTTAATTATAAGGTTACTCATACGCTGTACCTACCATATTATTCACAAAATCATATATTAATATGATAAAAATTAAAACATAGGTTAAGCATGACTGGTTTTAGATTCTGAGCGATAACGAGGAATGTATTGGTTTTACAAATCTGTGTGTCTTTTTCTTCGTATGTATGAAAGCATGATTAGAGATACTGGTCATAAAAATTTCGATCAGTAACTCGTGAAGTTAGACTTTTTCGTTTTTCATTAATTATTAATATATACAATTTTAATGTATGAATATTAAGACCTGAAAATATAATATAAACATAAACATATTCATATATATTTCTAATGGTACTGAAAAAATCACGAATATCGTTAGTCAAGTTTTTGTTTTATTACTGTTTAAAGTTGGGATTTTTACAGAATTCATTAGTTTTACTTAAAATTAAACACTTCAACGCGTACAAAAAATAATTAGTACAACCGATCTTTACAAAGATAGAGAATTACAAGATAAATATTTTGGTGTAATACAATTTTTTACAGAAATAATTGAAAGTTTTATAAGGTTTTGATTGAAGAATAATTGGAAAAAGTACTGACAAATATTCTGGAAATACTGAAATAATTATTACCTATCATGAAATCAATTTTAGTTATTTAATAATAAATTCCAAAATAATAGAGATAGAGATCAGTTTTGAGGTAAGTATAGCATTTTGGAAATTTTGGAGATTTCTCATTTTTTGTTAGTTTTAATTTATAAAATTTTAATGTATGTGTACTAAGAGCTGAACATAATATATACTCATATGAATAAACAACGGTCCTATAAAATTCTCGAAAATCGTAAGTCAACTTTTTTTTTATTACCGTTGAAAGTTAGTATTTTGACAGAATTCATTAATCTTACTTAAAATTGCACACTTACGCGTATATTAAAAATAATTAATTTAACTGATATTTATGAAACTTGGTACATAGATGGAGAATTACATTGCGAATATTTTGGTGTATAAAAATATTTCATGGACGAATAATTAAAAATTTTACGAGGTTTTTATCGAAAAAAATCGAGTAAAGTACGGAAAAATTACTATAAAATATTAAATACTATAAATAAAAATAAACGTTGATTACTTTGTTATTAATTAATAATAATGGACTATTACTGGACATTTGAAAAAATTTAGTGAATTTTATTCGATATAGGTACCAATAATTGAAAAATAATTAATTTCATAAACTGTTCAAAACCCAGGGATTCCCATAAAAATACCAAAATGCCAATTTCACTTATTATTGAGAGGTTGACCATTTATTAACTTATAAAGATCGATTTTTACGGCATTTTTCATTTTTATTAAGTCATTTATCACCTCATACACACACACGCACGCACACACACATCGAATACCCAACATTATTAAATAACATTTTGTTAAAAATTTTCTTATCGCCAATTATTATTATTATATAGTATTTGAAGCTTTCGCTCAGAATCGTTTTATTGAAGGAATGATTTATCATTTTCTTTTTTTTAATTTAATACACCCACCAAGAGTTTCACACCTGAGGTGTGAAAAATATCCATAGTGCGAAGAATACCCATTGTGCGAATTTTGTCCGGTTTTTTAATTGTTGGTTTTAATATAAGTAATAAACCATTAATTTTTAAAACTAAAAATTTTGTATAAATATACATATTTTAACCTTTTTGATTCTATTCCCTCCTTGTATTTTTCAAAAATTTCATTCCTCTTTGTATATTTTTAAAATTCATATCCATGTTAAAATAGAGCTTTGATTTTTTATTTGTTGTTGTCCTTACAAATAAATCATACAAAATAACTACAAGTGTACTTATATTTATACGGTTAATAAATATTTATTTTAACTATTTTATAAATTAGATATTAGTCAACCTACTAAATCACAATATTAAATTATATCAGAAAAAAATGATCAAATATAAAAGCAGAAATAATAATATCGAATATATAAATATTAATTAAATAATCGAAGTAGATTTGAAATTAATTTTTTAAACAAAATTAAGAAAAGAATGCTCGTTATTCACTATCACAAAATTCCCCCATGTGCTGTATTTTAATTCTCTCCTAGGGGAAATTCCCCACCGGTTGAGAACCACTGGTCTATAGATACTCTCTTTAAACGTATTTATTTCGCATTTTCCCGTGATCTGGGTATATTATTATTATTTTTTATTCAGCCAAAACAATTACAATTAATTAATTACAATAAAATAATTTAATAATAACTGATACGAATACCAACTGAGCTATGCTCGTATTTGAGTTATACGGAGTTCAACGATATCACAATTCGTTTAAAGTAAATAATATGCAATCAAAATAAGATATAATTAATAACAAAACATGACAAAAAAGAAAAAGAAAAAAAAATACTATAGAACAAAAACTAATTAACACATATTTTATTGATACACACATCTTCTTCAAGATCACTATTTTATTTATGGCCTTTTTTATTTGATTTTTACTAATTATATTTATTATATCATATTGGAATGAGTTTCACATAAACTTTTTATTAGACTCATTACTTCATTACTGAAATTGTTGAAAATAGTTTTCCCCATGTGATTAGGAGAATTCCTATAACTAGTTAATAAAGCGTATGATGGTTTAATGTATTTTCCTGTTCTTCTGTCTATTATTTCTGTAGCATTGAGAGTATGGTTCTGTATGGATTTAACTGAAATTTGCCTAATGTATAATTTATAAACAGATAATATATTAGTTAGTTTAAATAATTCCTCTGATGGGGATTTTAATGGTAGGGAGTATGCAACTTTTACAATCATTTTTTGTGTGGTATTAGCCTTTTACTTCTCGTATACATTTATCGAGTACTAATTATTTACCTCTCAACATATTTGAGACAATATCAAATCATGGGAAAATTTTACACCACTTTATTCGTGCTGCTGGCTGTTGGAGGTTAAAAATGATAAGTCCTTTGAACTCTTCCAGCTGTTCTGATTAGCTTTGTAACCCTTCTGTTTGTAACCCTATTGTTCCGTGAACGCTGTTCCTCGAACTGGTCCATTCGTCTGGAAATCGAGTTACAAATGCAAAATGTTTGCATTGGAATTAGAACGTGATTCGTCAGTGGGTCTCTATTCGCTTGCCGCTATGTATTGAACAATCGATATTTTTTTTCCATTCAATAAGTGACCCCATGCCCGACACCATATTATTTTGTGTGCATTGATCGTTGTGCATAACGTTACCATGTCAAGTGTCATAAGGCCGAGTGTTATAAAATCAGTTGTTATAAAAGTCGTAGGTATGTTATAAAAGAAATTTCTCATATCATGTTTAAATACAGGGTGATTTTTTAAGCGTGCTCACCCCCATTTTTAGCCGTAAAAAAGCAAAATGTATGATTTTTTTTTACGGAATATTCAAGTTACTATAAAATCAATATTTTTCATAATTCATTTTTTTCATGTCACCTTAAGGGTGTCCTGTGGAGATTTGTATCTTTCTTTTTTCAAATGGCTACCCCCTATTTTAATTACGGGTTATTTTTCTGTGAATTTTGATGTATTGAAATTAAAATTTGAACGAGTAGTTTTTGAATTATTCAAATTTAAAAATTAAGGAAATTTGTCACTTGGGCACATATTTAGTTACGTACGTAGTTCGTAATTATTATAAATCTACTCAATTAACCTTTAAACAGAAATAACTAGTCAAAATATCCATAGATATCATGCCGTGTGTACGAGATTAAATTTTACATTTACAAAATATTAATTAGTCAGGTCGTCTTATCTCATTTACCTATTGAGAATAAATTGAAATATGTGCCCAAGTGACAATTTTCCTTAATATTTAAATTTGAATAATTCAAAAACTACTCGTTCAAATTTTAATTTCAATACATAAAAATTCACAGAAAAATAACCCGAATATAATTCCGTAATTAAAATAGGGGGTAGCCATTTGAAAAAAGAAAGTTTCTATATCCACAGGACACCCTTAAGGTGACATGAAAAAAATGAGTTATGAAAAATATTAGTTTTATAGTAACTTGAACATTCTGGAAAAAAAATCATACATTTTGCATTTTTACTGCCAAAAATGGGGGTGAGCACGCTTAAAAAATCACCCTGTATAAAAAAAAAAAAACTTCTATAAAGAGTAAAAGATTTCTTTATCAACATTAATTTTGTATATTATGGAAATTATTATTAGGTCAAAAAGAGCAGAAAAATCAGTGGCCAACTAAAACGCCTAATCACAAACTAAAATTTCAAAAAAATTAACACTCGACTACAAAATATTTTTAAAGATAAAAGATTAGAAGAAAACCCGATAAAATATTATGTTGATTATATTTATGCATTTTTAAGAGCTATTGCTTTTAATTTAAATTATACGTCTATAATTTATACTTACTAAATTAATAATTATTATTATTATTAAAAATATTTGTATAACACCTGATTTTATGACCCTCGACATTATGACCATTGACTTAAAACACTTAACCTAGATTCGTGCAGGACTTGAAATGTGTGTGAGAAAGATTGGTTAAGTCATATTTTAATAAAATAGAACACGGGTTTTACTTCAATCATACATTTTATTTTGATAATACAAATTATTGTCACATAGTGCTACAGGTACAACAAGTCATTAGAATGGGAATGAGTGATTTACAGTACTCGCGGCTATGTAACAATAATTAAGGATCACTACAGTCGATGAGCATTACAAACGAGATCATTACTAATCTAGAACAGTGGCTGGTCATTGCTAGGTATTCTATTTTTGTAAACTAACAAGGATTAAAAGTGACAATTATGCTAAAAAATACACCTAAACATTAAATCGTATAAAAATGGTAATAAAGGATCATTATAATAGGGTAACTACTTATATTTTATATGATGATTACATGACAAGATGTAATTGAAAATAGTGCTTATTATTAGGGAAGATAGGGGTATTGGCGCCCACTTAAGAATATATCTTAATAATAATTGTTACCATATGAATTTAATAATAATTCATATCTTAAATCAAAGATAAACTTGTTTAAATATATTGATTATTATATTCTTAAATATTGATAAAATGAGGGAAAAAATATATATTTTTTAAATTTACATTAGGGCGGTATTACACATATATAAGTGAGTAATACCACCCATTAGTATTAGTAATGCCACCCATATTCTTAAATTTCAAAGATTAACACATAAAATGTGAAATATGCTTAAGCATTATATAAATTATACTCATTAATAATATTTTGATTGTCTCTCCACATACTTGCTTTGTGATAGCTATCACTGCATTAAATAAAAAAAATATTCAATATTTATCATTAATTAATTAAAATCCTTTGTTTGTTTTTGATACATTTTTAGGTTTAATAAAATAATATCGTATAATATTCTAAAAAAAAAAATTAGAAAAAATATAAATAAATAAAATTAAACAAATATAATAACAATAACAGACTTGGCGTCATTATTCATTTTCATTTTTTCATATTTTAGTATTTATAATTTAACAACCAATGGTTGTAAATATTTCGTAATATTACTCAATTAAAATAAATAAGATTTACAACATTATAATGTAAATGACTCAGTTAAATAAAGTAATAATATTAATACTTAAGGTTTAGTTCGTCATGTCAAACAATGTGATCCGTAGCACGTGAAACAATTATATGAATTAAAAGTATTAATAGTACAAAATATAATCACAAATAATAATATTGATGATGTTTTGATTATTCCAAATACTTTGTAAATTATTTTAGCCTAAGCAGTATTTCGTAAAACATATTTAAAAATTAAAAGTGAAATATCATCGTGAGCAGCATTACCGTTAGGAGTCAATACCCCATACTCCCCTAATATTTTAATAATATCAAGTTCTGCGATGTTTAATATCATGCAGTTGTCGGCGAATACAATAATTATTACTGAACTACTTCTTAATATTAAAATTCACGTCATATAGTTTCAAGTTTGCGCGTACACTATATTATTATACTAATTCTAAGAAATACATTTATATATTAAAAAATGGTAAGGGTTGTAATTGAAGATCACTACATGGGGTAACTACTTGTGTTCATAATAATCTTAACAATTAAGTATGGTGACATAATGTCATTAACAATTAATAGTGCTTATTATTAAAAAAAGTTTCACGATGCGTAAATATTTCGTAGTTGTACGAATTGCACAACTTCTTATAATATTAAAATACAAATATAGTTTACACGTACACCATGTTATACTAATTTTATTCTAAAAAATAAACTTTTATATTAATGGTAATGGTTGTAAGTGCGGATCACTACATAGGGTAACTACTTGTATATTCATATAAGCGTATGGTGATATGATGTTATTATAAACAATAGTGCTCGTTATTATTATTATTCTAATACAGGGTCCTGTTTTAAACAGGATATTCCTTTAATTGAAGAAAGTTCTTACAGGATGCCTTTTGTCTTATTTTTTAAAATCCATGCAATTATTTCTTAAGTATTTTGAAAATCATAAATTTTAAATAATATTAATATTATAATAGTATATTAAACCTCAATTTTCAGCAGCATTCTCTCGTAATTTTAAATATTTTAAATTTTTATCCATTTTGGACCTTTCCATTTTTCGAATACTATGCACATTTGAAGCATTGACTTATATGTTTTTAAAATTTTGTAGCAAAATCCAGGATTCTATAATATATTATAATGTATTAAGAAATACTGATTTAATTTAACTGAATGAGTAATTTATAAATGTAAAAACGTACATCAGTTCACTAAAATTTGAATTTTGAATGTTTGTAAGAAACTGAAAATTTTTTGTGATGTCATTAGAGTAAGTATCTCATTCCCCTCCAAGTATAAAGAGTACACTTTTTTCTTCGCACAATCTTATGCGTGTCTAGGTTTAAGGTTTATCCAAAATATATATATATTTTTTTTTTACAGTAATAAACTGTTAAGTCTTTTATTCTTGAATATTTACTGATTTGAGAAAATATTGAGATGTAACAAAGACATCATCCCCTGTCTTTACTCTTTAGGCATATACCGCATCCATTAATAATTGTGTTGCCAAAACTTTAAAATTACATTTTGTATATATTTAAAAATTGAATTGCTGTGCACATTTATTTTAAATTATGTAGTTTAAAATGTTGCATATTGTTGTGATGTACTTATTCGAAACGGCATTTCTGAATCAAACTTTTTTTATGTCCTGTTTTATAATTTTCAAAATTTTCAAAATATAGTCATCCTATTCTAATATTAAGTAAAGTTTCACGATGTGTTAATATTATGTGGAATTGTGGAAACGAAAATTACTACACTATAACTTAATATTGAAACGCATATGTATAGTTTGCATATACGTAATATTATAATATTTATAAGAAATACATTTTTATAATAAATAATGACGATGATTGTAATATTGAGGATTGTTGTACGGAGTAACCACGCAAAATAAATATTTTTTAAAGTCAATTTTTTTTCTCGATTCTGCATGCCCGTGTGTACCCTGCATACCCTAATTATTTTATACACAGCCACCAAAAATAGTAGAATATATAGATTTAGTGTATTCTAAAGCTGACTACTCGACTGAACTCGTATTATAATTTTTTTATTATCAGTTTTCACGTCTTCAAGGCACACGCTTTATAATTTTCATGGAAGTTCTATTACATTAATTATAATTAGAAAAAATGAGAAAGAGGTAGTCAGAGGTAAAGGTTATCAGAGTTTTGAGATTTTCAAACGATTATTTTGCAATTGTCAGACAAAACCTCTCCCCTACCCTCTCTTCCCCCTCACCATTCCTCTACCCTATCCTAGTCAACATTGGTAACATAGTAATTATTATTACGTGGTTAATGATTATTGTAAAACAACTGAACCTCTGCTCAGAATTATTTTATTGAAGAAATGATTTATCGCTTCTTCAAAATTCAATCCGACCACTAAGAATATCCTACCCGGAAAGCGAAATATATCCATGGTGCGAAGTATGTCCGGCCTTTTTTTTTTTGTTGTCTGTTTGCATCATTGACACTAAAACATAACTTTTCACATAAGTGACTTAAAAATACTTACTAATCTAAAACTAATTTTACAGGCATTACATAACATCCACAACTTACAAGTCTTCTTATGTATAAGCATAACTATAAGCGTGCGCACGGGGTAGTCAGGGTAGGCACTTGACTACTCTGCGAACTTTTTTAGAATCTGAGTTTTTTTTTTTTATGGAAACACTTTTTGGTATAGAAATACTTGTCCAAAAATTCCATACAGTA
>JAIPRM010011463.1:0-12881 GCA_025469315.1 Stegophylla sp. TES_Ste_2020
CTTTGTTCAGAATCGTTTTACTGAAGAAATGATTTATCGTTTCTTTAAAATTTAATACGCCCGTCAAGAGAATACCACCCGTCGTGCGAAGTACACCCATCGTGCGAAGTATGTCCGGCTTTTTAACTAGTCAATCTAAAATAATGACGCCCCTCTCAAGCAACCGGGAGGAGCTATCGCCCTACCGAACCACTCCTTAAATACGGCCCTGTAGACTCGTTTGGCATTTTTTAGACGGGATGTTTTCTAGTTATAGTCGGTGCACGTTAGAAAATCTCAGTAAAACGGTAAAACATACCGTTAGGTATAGTATAATTATACATTTTATTTATTTAAAAATAATAATAATGACAATGGTTTGATCCTGTCGTCAACATTTGACTGGAAAACGTTTCAATCAAAATGTAGGTATCATAAGCAAAACGTAAAGTCCTGAAAAATATTGCACTGATGCTCTAATAGTATGTCACAATGAATTCATTTACAACCGTCTAACTGCCTTTACAATGATAATTTTTACGTTTTTTTTCAGATAACACCCAGTTTTTCGCTGTTTTATAGAAGAAATGATTTTTATTGATTTTTTAAATTTTAATACGCCAATCTAATCCGAGATGCGAAAGATGTTTGGATTTTTTTTTTATACCTTTTCCGTACCATCTACATACTCTACAGGAAGCATGCACGAACTGAATCGAGGACTTTATCGAGTGAAAAAAGTGTTTCCATAAAATGAAGAAGAAGAAATGAAATAATCGTCATTGTAAAATCACCAGTCTGTTCACTCCACTCAGAATCTAAAATATGTATATTAATAAATGCCGAGGAGTGTGTGGAGGAGAAGGGCTATGACGCACACCGACATTTCCACAGGGATGCCGCTGGTCGGATAATACTTTGGAATCAAGTCGACTAAAATGTCGTTGGAAATAAAATTCACTCGATAAGTTTTTTCACCGGTTTCATACGAATTCTGTACAAACAAAACAATATTATTATATACACCGATTGCAATATGTTTCTAACACACTCGAATATCTTGCGTGTGAATTGTAATTTAAATTCATGTTGAATATCATTTCTAAAAATGAAGCTTTTTCTAATTTCACGAAAAACGATTCAAACCATTGGTCGAGTTGCCGAAATAATTTTTTTGTCGTCAACTTTTTTTTGCCCGTTTTCAATCACTACAAAAATGCACATTTCAAATAGAATATTGTTCGATTATTTTTCAAGGATAAATCATAAACGTTTATTACATTTTTATATTCTAATACGTTCAAGCCGCGATGAGATAAATAATATGATTTCACGAAGCAACAACTTTCAACGCGTGCGTACCAAAGGTTCATTTTGCCTCTCATCAAATTTCGCTGTGCATGGCAGCAGACTAATAATACTTTCGAAATAAGATTAAACTTTTGTGTACCGAATAATCGAAAACATACTCGCGCGCTGAAATTATTAAATACTATTTATCCGGCGTGTTGTTATTATATATTATAGAAAATTATAAAACTGAATTATAGAGCATAATAGAAGATACGACGTTTCGTTGATACGAACTTTAAAGACATATAAAAGTTTATCGTATTTCTATAATTTTCACGGATATAATATGATTAAAAAAACTATCAAAAAGTCGAGTTAAGTCGTTTAAATTATACGAGGAGGTACATTTTTGGTTTGAATAATGTATAAGTATCAATGGTAGGCAACATTCGTATAATACATATTAATATTAATAGTTTGAAAATGAAAAAAAAAAAAAAATGGATAGAAAAATAATTATACATTGGAATGCAAGTTTCCAGCAGAAATTCGCATTTCTTTATTTTCAAAACTGTTGCTGAGAAACTGATAAAAAATTGCATAGTATAATATTATACTCTCCTCAATAATATTATACAAATTGTTATTTATTAAAAGTAACAATCGAATTAATTAAAACAGAAGTAGTTATGAAAAATGTTATGCATAATATTTAATTTTTACTAAAATACTTATGCTAATACTAATTATTATAAATATAGGTATATTTTTAAAAATAAGGAAAAATATTATATTAACTGTACATATTATATAAGATTAATGATATAATATTTTTATATTTTGACAGAAAATTT
The DNA here is from genome assembly GCA_025469315.1 of Stegophylla sp. TES_Ste_2020. Taxonomy (NCBI): domain Eukaryota; kingdom Metazoa; phylum Arthropoda; class Insecta; order Hemiptera; family Aphididae; genus Stegophylla; species Stegophylla sp. TES_Ste_2020. The sequence goes on from JAIPRM010011463.1 coordinate 2,127, forward strand.
AACTTTAAAATAAAATAATATCCTTAAATCTATTTATTCGCATAAAAAGATATCAAAAATATTATATTTTAATGGATTGTTTATGTGTGAACACGATGAAAAACATTTAAAAATTTGAACGGAGTGAAAAGAGCCTGCAGTTTTACAACGATATTTACTTTTTTTGTATTAACACTTTTAAAATTATTATTAAAATTATTTAGTCTTAACCTCAAAAATAAATAGTACAAAAATCACGAAATTTCATTTTCAATTCATATAAATGTAATTCGTATTGAAAACAATTGGCACATATTTACTTATTTAATTCGGGATGGTAATAACATATTGAAACCGCCCTCTATTTTTTGTAATTCCATTTTAAATTCTCGGTATAATGAGCTGAAAATGCATTTCAATCCTGAATAAATTACAAGAAAGGTTAGTAATATTTTTTTAAGAAGCTTTTAAGGTAAGAATTCGAATGAAACTGATTTTTTTCACGAAAAATAATGATTTTCTTTAGCCCTAACCAGATAAAAAATTCTAATTTAAATTACGCTCTCTATATTTTCTTTTACCAAAAGATTCTCTTCGTATTTTCTATCTATATAAACAATGTTCGTGGAAATCGTCTGAATGAATAATTTTTTACAACCGTTTATATTTATAATTACGGCTCTAATGATTTTAATACAAATAATGGAAGACATATTTTCGTTATTTTTTTCATAAATGTTGCGATTTATCGTTTTAAGATTTGGAAATTGTATACAAGCTTACTCATATATATATATATATATATATATACTTATACCTGTATTTTTGTTAACATCAGTTTCAGTATAGTATTTTTTTTTATTACAAAAGCTAAATAACTGAAAACTTCATTGAATAGTTTCGCGAATAATGAAACCGACATGGATTGTTCAACATATTCAATGTAAAACTAACAGAGTTTTGTATATTATAACACCGAAGTTCGACTCAAAACAATTAAATGAAAGAAATTATTTTTTTTCTTTTTCTTTTAAATCCTAAAGCACCCATCATGTGTATACCAACAGAGGAGTGAAGATAACCCATGGCAATTTTAAAATATAAATATAGAGTGTATTACAAAGATCTGAACTTTCACTTAGCATTTTCATAATTTTTAATATTTTTTATGTATAATTCAAAACACTATGGAACAAATATTTTCATAAAAAAATAAATTAAAATGTTTTTTTTTTTTATTTTCTTCTACCCATTTTTAATTTTTTTTTTTTTTTTTTTTTTTTAACATAATATTCTAATAGAGATTTTAATTTTTAAAAATATTGATATTTTTTTTCGACTGTTTGACAAACCACTTTAGAGTTATAAGAATTGAAAGTTCATAGTTGTAAAATAATTATTTGCAAAAGTTTCCGGCTTCATCGTTTTTTACATTTAAAATATTATGTCTTTAAAAATATTCAAAAAAAAATATAATATCAAATTATAAATATTTATTTATAATATTTAATTATTGCTATAATGGTTACCATATGATAATGATAACGACTTAAAAAACACGTTCGTTAAAAATTCGGACATACTTTACACCATGGTGGTATTCTTTACTTCTCGGATGGTATAATATAGATGGGTTTATTGAATTTTAAATAAACTATTAATAATTTCTTCAATACAACGACTCTGAGTGAAGCAATTATTATCAATTATTAATTGAGTTAATTATCAATTATCAATTCAGTAATAGAACAATCCAAGTCTATATAATTTTCCGTGAAAGTTTTTACTTTTGTCTTGTTTTAAAATTATAATTCCATATAATTCAAAATTGAATCAATTTTAATAAAAAAGTTAGTATATGTAGAACTATATATGAATAAGCTTTTATAAAATTTTCTTCCCAAAGAAACAAAATAATTGTGTATGCCACGAGAAAATAATCAAAATTAGTCTTTTATTTTTCGTTTAAAGTCACTCGAGCTTTCATTCTAACTTTATACTCTAAAAGTTTACTTATACCTCATATCATTTAAATAATTCGATGGTGACAATCCAAAGGGGCACAAGCAAAACTTTTTACAAAATTAAGTGCCACAAAGTGTATATTACTCAATTAACAGGTATACAAATATTGAAAGTGCGTAAGCAACTTTTATAATTTCAGTATGGGCATATGCGACATTAAAATTTTTGATGTTGGCCATACGTATTTACTTTATAGGACATAGGCGATAAAAACGTGGTTTATAATTTTATATAATCAATATATTGAAAATACAGTGTAAATAACGTGAGCATGTAAATACTACACCTATATTTTGTTGTCATTGTATTAACTACTTTAATGAAATAATTAAGGTTGAGATAAAGACAATTAAATTGGTTAACTAGATTACGTTTAAATAAATTAAATATTTATGGCACTTATTGCTCATAAATCAGAACACCAAAAATGCAGTTAAGGAAAAATAATCGGGCTACAGTTCCAAATCACATATTACACCCTATTTTTAATTGATATGAATGATAAATTAAATCAATTATTGTTGATGGATCGCCTAAAATAGAATAAAACAATTTTTTTATTCTTATCAAATTATTCGAAATCAGAAACATATTTTTATAAATAAAGTTATTGTTTAAAAATCGTTATTTGGCTCCCCTAAAAAATTTCGAAAATATCGCTTTGTTTTGTCACTATCGATATTACTTACATATTTACATTGTGCTTGGTCTTTTACATTTACAATGATTAAGACATCTAATTTCCTGATTCTTAGGCCAAAACTAAATAACACATTTATAAAATATAATAACTCTTTATACTACCTATCAAATAACATAATATTTATTTTAAAATTTTTTTTTACCATTTTTAAGCTAGGTTCACACTTGTGACGTGTCACTTAAAATATTCATTATGACTGATTAATTTCTGCTAAAAATGCTTTTGACTGATGGAGAAATCGTTCTCACAATTCAGTTCAATGAGAATGATCATGAATTGTACAGTGTACTCAGTGGTGTCGAAAATCATATCTAGTTTGAGCCTTGACCTCAACATTTGAAAAATATCAGTAAATTTTGCGGCAAGGTCAGTGTGATATAACTTATTGGTAATTGGATGACAACCATAGAAATATATAATAAGTATTAGGATATAATATCTAGGAAGTAGGAACAATAATAATAAAATATACACGTAAAAATATATTGATTTATATCCCAAATCTATAATAATCACATAAAATTACACACAACATTTTTAAACTCGCATCGAAACTATTAATTATAAAATTACACGTTTTTGGTTTTTAATTAATATTATTATTAGTTTGTCATTTTAAGTATTCGGTTCTGAGCATTATGTTAATTATAAACTAACAATTATCGTTAGTCATACAGCGGTATACAAATAAATGATGTGTCAAAATAATTATTCATGTACATACTAATGCTAAGTTTTAATAATTAGCTATTTGGCGAGTAAATACTAAATAGTATGCATAATATAAGCATAACTGGAATTTCGACTTAAACAATTTGGGAGGGGGGGCTAAATTGTTTATTTGTTTGATTCAACCCCCCTAAGAGTTGAAATTTGATGCACAAGAATTTTTTCAATTGTATAACATTAGGAGCCAATTATTCTTCAGCAGAAGGCCCGTTATATTTAGTTTTGCTCTAGTACAAATTTCAAGTTTCAATGCCACTGAGTGTACTCATGGCATATAGTACGAAATGAATAAAATTTAATTATCGATTGGACACGAGTTCACACATTTCAGTTACCTTTCCAGACGTTACACTGATGACTAAAAATGACCTAAGTAGAAAAAATGTCTAAATGACCGAAAATAAATATTAATGATTTGGTCATACTGAAATAATTGTTCAAACGTTCATAACATGTCCAGTTTTGTTGAATCAGTCATAATGAATAGTCATAAAAACTGACATTGTCGACCCAGCTTTATCGCCGCCAGGTATGACTACGCAAGTAGTCCAAGGAAAAATATGAATGAATTAAAGAATTAGCATTAATCGTTTTTTTTTTTTTTTTATCGACATAAAATATTGATTATATAGTTCAATCGGTTAATCTTAGTATATTTTGTAATAAAAAAAAAAAAAAAAAAATTAAAAACCATAATATTATGTTCGACATTTTTTTCTATAACTTTTTTTTCTCGCTCCCCCCCACCCTTTCTTTATTTATTAGAAAATAAAGAACTAATTATTATTATTATTCTTACTGTTATTTTCAATACAGATTTTGCTTGATATGCATATTTAAAACTGACCATTATCAAACCGATATGTCCCCAAGTAGCACAGCAAGTCGAGGGATATTTTTGATGTATGGATCGTAATCCTTTAATAATACCCAAATACCAATTAATGGATGGTTGATGATTCGATGTTATGAAAATAGATTATAACTGTTTTTACTATTTTTATAAAGGGATTAATTACCTGACAAACACATGTACACACAATATTCGTATACTTGGCGTTAGAATTCGAAAAAAATTATACCAAGAGAACACTATACTATTAAATATAACAGTTGTTATTTGTTAAACATAATATAAAACTGACAATTATAATAATTGTATGTAATTGTATGTTATCTGAAGCTCTATCCAGAATAGTTTTGTCGAAGAAATGATTTATCGTTTTTTAAAAATTCGATACGCCCACCAAGAATATCTCACCCGAGAAGCGAAGAATATCCATGGTGTGAAGAATGTTTGACTTCTAAATTCTGAACGAAGTGAAAAAGCTAGTGTTTTTACAATGATGTTTATTTATTTATTTTTGTTGTATACACTTCTTCGTATAGATCTACTTGTTCAAAAATTTCGATAAGGAACTTTTTAAAATCGGATTTGCCTCTGGTTGGTATCTTAAAGAGGTCATTTTTTGAATTTATAATTATTATTCAATTTTTTTTTTTTTTTAAACTACCTAAAATTTGACAAAAACGACTCGTTAACCATAATTTTTTGATCCGAACTATATGAAAATTTAAACATAAATAGAAAATCGTATAAGAAAAATTTTTGCGCAAGAAAATTGTGAAATTGTGAAAAAAAATGTTTGGACATTTTTCTGACATTTTTTTTTCTTAATTATTTTTTTTCCTTAATATATTAGATAAAAAAAACCAAAGTAAAGTAAAGCAAAGTAAAGTATAGGCACGAAAGCCGGACATAATTCGCACCACAGATATTCTTCGCTCTTCGGGTTAGATACTTTTGGTGAGTGTGTTAAAAATGATGACTGTTATTGTTCTCTATATTATTTACTTCTTTCGTTCAGAATATCGTCTTATTGAAGAAATGATTTATCGTTTCTTTAAAATGTAATACACCCACCAAGTGTTTCACACCCAAGATGCGAAGAACACCCATCTCGCGCGAAGTATATCCGGCTTTTTTGTTATTATTTCCATTGTGCGTTAACACTCGCGTATTACTGTACCATACATATTTGAGGGTTTCATCCTTTCTTAACACTTCTGATGATCTAGTTCCGCCTATAGTAGTTATCATTTTGTTATCATTCAAATAAACGCGTAAAGTTCCCGCGGCGGCGGGACACGAACCGTTTGATCGTTAGACGAATAGACTCCGGTTCAAAGATTTACCGTGGGAACGCACTGCGGCGTAAATAATATGTAAAACGTCGGACGAAATACGAGGGCCGAGTACAATATGGAATCGATTTCCAAAACAATGCTCCGTAAGTTTACACAACAGCGCGGTAAAAGTTTGACAGGCCGCATTATTCGTGATAATACGCAGCACACACTATATGTAATAACTAAACCCGCGGCGTGCGAAAAATCGATGACGTTTAATAAAAGCGATCTTCCCGTCCGTTTCGCAGTGCGTATAAACATAACGATAACATACATTGTGCGAGCTGAGTTTTGAGAGAATTTCGGGGGTTGCGAACTCTGTGGATTTAGATGCAAATTCCAGGGATATCGCGATGACGGTGAAGGGAACGGGCGGAATATTAACGTATTCAAATCGGACAATTTTTGCTAAAAGAGACACATTTTTGTTTTTTTTTTTTTTTGCTCCTCAAAAACTTCTTAAATAAATCAAAATGTTCTAATCGTTGTGGTTTGATTAATGAAACCATCCATTAATGATGCATTATATACTTAAATAATTTTATTCAATTGACTTTGTAAAAGATCTCTAAACACAACTTATACTTTTTCAAACGTCTTTGGGGGATAACCAGATACTTGTAAGGGAGGGAAAGTTATTTTTTCGATTAAAGAACTTGTATGAGACACTGGGTGATTGTCAAATATTTTATAAAAACATTTACCTTCTTTATTTAACATTTTTAATTTCATATTGACACTTATGGAAAGTGATTAAAATTTTTCCGAGAATGATATGTTGGAAAGTTTGAATTTGATTTAAATTTGACTTACTTACATTCCCCACAACTGGAGGCCATATTTCAAACTTACTATTTAAATATTTTATTTTCGTATTATTATGGATATCAAATCAATGTCATGTGTCTTACTGCTCATAAAAGAAAATTATGACTCGTGTCTTTTTTTCTTACACTGACTTGTAACCTATTGATTATTAAATACTAATTAAAAACCGTGTGGATTTAATGAGAATAATTACAAGACTTGCTTTAACCTTCTTTACAATGTATAACAAATTTCCTAAATTAATTTAATTTCGAATTAATTTATATTTCCTATAAATATATTTTTTACTCATAGGCTTATATACGTTTTAAACTTATTATTATTATATTAATCATATTATTATGAATTAATTAGTTGTGCTCTATTTAGCCCGGGCTCCAGGCGTTGAAATTCCGGAAAATCCGAAGAGAATTTTTTTCTAAGAATGTATTTATAATTTAAATTTAAAAATAATAATTTATTCAAATTAAAATTAAATTTTTATCAAACATTTGGAAATTCATATTTTATTTTTATAATAATATGTTTTAATTTTGTTTTTGTATTATTATTATTCGTATCTAGACCTGTCTTTCCTAGCTAGTGTTACACTATAATAATATGTAGACTTGAATTAGTTCATGCCATTAATGGGTATATTTAAGTTTTTTCTTCGAAGAAACAATCATAGGAATAAATTTGTTTGTGTGTGTGTAGAGCTTTGAGTGACTCCGGCAAGATAAAAATTAATATATAATTTTGACAAAAATAAACAGCACGTATTTCTTCATTTTTAATGGCCGTCTTTTTATGGTACTTTCAAAGTAACTTTTAACTATCTAACTTAATACACGTGAAGGTGTACTATAAAAACTCAAATAAAAATTTGTGCAAATGTTTACGGTGCAAAGTTATAAATTTTAGATTCTTTCTATTATAATGATATTTGGTTTAGATTCTAATCAAATTGAAAAATGTATTTTTTTTGTATGTATATAGATACTGGTATACTGGTCCAATAGTTTTGATTAGAAACTTAATAGGTAGTAAATTACATCTTGTAAATTACATTAATTGGTAATATTTGGAAATCATTTTTCAAAATTTAAAATACTTTTTCTAAACATATGGAAAACTTCCCGAAAATTTATAAAAACGGTAAAATATTCCATTGTCTGCGTTTTTAAAAATTTGATTTTTGTTTTTTAACATAACTTAAAAATAATAAATTCAGGAACTTAAAACTTTAACCAACTATTGAAAATAGTCACACGAATACATCATTAAAATTTCAAAATCATTTGATACATTTTGAGGGAAGTAAAAAATTTTGAATTTTAAAAATATTGGAAATTTCTCATTTTTTTTTTAAAGTTTTTATTTCAGACAATTTTTGTGTCTGAATATTAATATTTAAAAATTATATATTATGTTTAAATGCATAAAGATACTGATGTATATCAAATATCAAAAATTATAAGTCATTACTTTTTTTATAACCGTTTAAAGTTAGCTATTTGACAAAACTCATTAGTTTTAAAGATAATTAAATTGCAAATACTTTAGTGGAAGAACATTTTTTCAGACGAATAATTCAAAATTCTAGTAAGTTATTGACTGAAAAAAAAAACAATCGCAAAAAGTATAATACTTTAAAGAGATTATTTTTCAAATTTCTCAATTCTTTTCTCAAAAACGCGGAAAATCTGTCGAAAAATTGACAAAAAATTGCTACAAATAATGTAGCTAGAAACTTTAAACTTTCAGTAACTATCAAAAATATTCATGAAATTACTGAGTGTAAATTTTTGTGTGTACACTTTTTGAATACAAATAGTTGTCCAAAAGGTTCGATCAGTAATTTTTGAATTAAAATTTATCTCTAGTTAGTACTTTTAGGAGGTCATTTGAAATTTTCAAATGTTTTTCCAAAATTATGGTAAAAACCCAATATTTGACCGAAATGCCTTTAATTTTTTTTTTTTATTCCAAATTACCATAGTATTCAAAGTAATTGTTATCCAAAAATATGTTTACAATATTCACAGTAAAATAAAAAAGGTATCGAATTACTATAATATTTCTTCTACTAATCCATAATAATAATAATAATATATCTATATATTATATTATTATTATGATAACATTTTGAGTTAAGTAGACACTCGAATTCAATATGATAAAATTACTTTTGAAGTGAAATCCTGAGCCCACCATCGAACAATAATATAACGAACGGATCCGTCGCGGTCTTGTCACACTTGTTTCGAGTCGGTACTTATATGTTAACAATATTTTACATACGTGAGCGCATTATTCGCATTGTATTTTCACGGGCAGTGCGGTGAATGTTTCAAAAAGTCTCGTGTTCACAAGTACACAACAACCCCTCCCCCTCTGTCACCCGCTCGAGTTCTATCGCCGCCGGAGAGAAGACTCACCTCCGAATGTTGCGTCAACGATTGCAAATGTTTCAACTTCATCGTGGGTCGCACATATGACTATTATACACGCCAAAAAAAAAAAAAAAAAAAGTAATTTTAAACGAAAGATTTGGTTTATCAATTTTAAATTTTGCCGTCCGGTTATCGTTCAACCGATATGGAACACACTCATCACAAAACGCAGAAACGGACTTCTCATAAACTCCATGCGCACACACACACACACACCCGGCTGTGTTGTTTGTTGTGACGTCGAAACGAGTCGCTATGACAACTGTGTGTGTGTGTTTGTATTATGTCACGCGTGGCCGACGGCTGCAGGGTCATGGTGTATACGAATGAAATAAGCTTTTTAAAACGAGAGTGGGCGTAAAATATCGTAATGTAAGCAATAACGGTTTTAATGTGCTGGTGGTTTTTTTTTTCGCTCTTTACTACTACTGCTGCTGCTGCTCATCTCGAATAAAATGTCCTAGAAAAATATCCTTCCCCGCGGGCCCCGACGTGCGGGAGTAAATATCGTCGTGACGTGGAATGACGCTTTTCATTTAAAACCCAGCCCAAGACGCATTCCAGACCGCGACGACGGTCCTCCGTTCTTTTAAAAATACCATTTAGTGTATAATATTATAATACGCGTGTACAAGCGGACGTCTCTCGCTCCGCAAACAGAAACCCGCGACAACGACGAATTATTTCACATTATATTTATATTTTTCGTTTATAATATGAATGCGATGTTGTTATTAAAATAATTACATTTTTATGTTTACCGAACGACAGTGTCGTGGTTACAGCTGATAGTGATGAATGGGTGGAGGGGGTCAAGTAATACGAAAAAATTGCAATATCAATAATAATATATCAGATACGACGTACAAATAATATGAGCGAGCAGAATTCGCAGTGAGATGAGGAAATGAACAGAATTTATTGAATAAAACAACTATTGATGTAATTTATCGCGATACAAACGACAATTTGAATTAAACATAATACATTTCATAATACATTCATTAAGAATGAATGATTATATACTTCATAGAAATCACAATATTATTGGTCTACTCAAAAATGTCTGTGGTTCTGGTGTGAATACTCGAGTTATAAATATAAAATTTTAATTTAATTTTAATTTTAATAAGGAACACAATAATAATTAAATAAGTAACATAATAATTGGGATATTTTTTTACGGTTCTCTTGGCAAAATATTTTAGAATAAGACCAAAAAAAAAGAAAAGATTTTTCCAAAATTACAGCTTTTTATATCAAACGGCGCAAACTCAGTTAGTTTTCCATTTAATTCTATGAACATGAGGACAATGACATTTTTACTCAAACGTGGATTATAGACAGATTTTGATTTTTTTAATTTCTCAAATCTTCACCATTTTTGGGGGAAAAACTACCCAAAATTTGACAAAAAGAAACTCGAAAATCATCATTTTTTTATCCAAACTTTGTGTACATTTAAATATAGCTAGACAATAATATGAGAAATATATTGGCGCAAGAAAATTTTTAAAATGTAAAAAAAAAACCGGACATACTTCGCACGATGGGTATTCTTCGCACAATGGGTGGGATTCTTTTAACGGGTGTATTGAATTTTAAAGAAACGATAAATAATTTCTTCAATAAAACAATTCTGAACGAAGGAAGTTAATAACATAAAAAATAAATGACAAAAAAAATGTTAGAAAAATGTACAAATTTTTTTTTTCACATTTTCAATATATTTTTGCACCAAATCTTTCTTATATGATTTGCTATCTATGTTTAAATTTTCATATAGTTCGGATCAAAAAATGATGGTTTCCGAGTCGTTTTGGCCAAATTTTGGTTAGTTTTTTTCCCAAAAAAATTGAAGAATTG
>JAIPRM010011464.1:0-12880 GCA_025469315.1 Stegophylla sp. TES_Ste_2020
ATTTTTTAAATAAATTAAAATTTTCATTAATTTCCGATTAAAAAAAAAAAAAAAAAAAAAAAAAAGATAGATACCTTGTGTTTTTTGTCAAATTTCGGGTAGTTTTTCCAAAATTTTTAGAAAATTATTGAGAATTTTGAAAACTAACCTCTTAAAATTACCATCTAGTGGTCTCTGTAGTTGCCGTTTGAAAATTTTGTGTAAGTATTTCCTTAAAAAATATGTCTACAGAAAAAAAATAAAAACATCATAAGTAAATCACTAGTTTTTTCGATCCACGCAGAATCTAAAAAATATTTGTATGGTTTATGAATAATGGGTGTATAACACTGGAAAATTTTTATAAAAAGCATAGAAAACCTGGAGAATACAGAGAATTTGACAAATTTAACTGCGTAACAATCTTGAATGCTCTCCAAGCTGAAAATTCGTTTTATTTTACTCTCTCTGATTGAGAATGTGAAAATTTAATTTTGCATTTTTTAGACGTTTTTTAAAATTTTTACGCCATTATTTCATTTTACAAGTAATTTTTTTGTAGTTTTTGTAAATTATCGGTTATTTTTCAAAAAAAAAAAAAATTAAGACTTTCAGTATCGATTTTACATTTTAGATTCTGAACGAAGTGAAGAAGCTAGTGTTTTTACAATGATGTTTATTTATTTATTTTTTTTTGTGTAGAACTTTTCTTATAGAAATACTTGTCCAAAAGTTTCGATCAGTAACTTTTTCAAACCGGATTTTCCTCTAGATTGTACTTTCTTCAATTCTTTAATTTTTTTTTTTTATTTAAAACTATCCAAAATTTGACAAAAACGACTCGGAAACCATTATTTTTTGATCCGAACTATGTGAAAATTTAAACACAGATAGAAAATCATATAAAGAAAAATTTTGCCGCAATTAGGTCATTTTTTACAATTATTTTTAGGTCATTAAAGCATTTTTTTTTGGTCATTTTTAGTACTTTTTTTAGGTCATCAACATCCTATCTCTAGACTAATAATAATTATTATTATTCTCTCTTATATGCGTTACGCGATCGACCCGGTGCAGATTTTGTAGTATGGTGGGCCACCGCGTTCACTGTCCCGTCGTCGTCGGTGGTCGGACGCGCGATCGATTACACGACGTATACTGGGCGCGGGAAAAAAAAAGGCATGAAAGTCCATGTTATGAATAATATTCCTAATCAGTGTTATCAAAATATAAGAACCATATCACTTTTTTTTCTTTTTTTTTTTTTTTTTTTACTATACTAATACTATAATTATTACTAAATTAACGGTTACTGTAATTGATAATCAAAAACTATTTAGTCATCACTAAATAATTCTCTGGTGAATTATCCATATACAGTCTCATGTTATGTGAAGTCCGGATTTTTATGCACTAAAAACTATCGAAATATGCGCTTAAAAATCTCTAAAATACGCATTTATTTTTCAAAAAAAATAAAATAGAAAACATATTAAGTTATTTTCGTTTTTGGCTAGAAGCATAATCAGCTTATCGATATCAAGATTTATATTTACAAAATTATTTAATAAAGTAGCTAATTTATAATTTTAAATAGATTTTTAATTTATATTGGCGGCATTTTTATAAAGATCTATTTTTGAACAAATTTTTTTTTAAAATATGTATTCAAAGTCGGACATTTTCATGAAATATCAATAAAAAAAAAAAAAATACATATATATCACAAGTAAAATGCAAACTAAAATTTCATTTTTGAACTCGTTAGATTGTGAATCAAATTTACAGCACATCCAGCAACTTTTTAATGCACTCAGTAAAAACATAATGTGCAAATGCATGAACTTCCGGGCCTTAGACACACATGACACCATTTTGGCACCACCGTGGTGCTATGCGGTGCTGAAAATGATTTTTTTTTTAAACTCGAGTTTTAATATTAAATTAATATTGCTTGCAAAATTTTACCCGGAAATGATGTCACATTTTTTTTTTATTTTCAGCACCACGGTGGTGCCTAAATGGTAAAAATTGACGACTTATGTTAATTTTTATGAGAATTCTGCTTACAGTTTAATGGTGGTAACGATGTTTTTCGATTATCATTAAAACTATTTACTATTAATTTATTTTAGAAATCATTAACACCGAAAAAAATTGTAAAAGATGGAAAAAAGTTATATTTTTATTTGTTAAATTGATTAGGAATATCATTTGGATTATCATGATTTCTTTTTTTTCGCCACCCTGTATACAGAGAGACCCGAAATCTGCTTTACAGCGGGTGTTATATCATCTTGTATTTTTTTTTTTTGGATTGTTCTTCATCCCCTTTTTGAAATTTATGTACGCCTTTGTACACCTCCGGACTACCGTATATAACCAGGTATTCAATATCTATGGCAGTGTTGGCCCCATGGTGACATTGACGAGGTGTGTAAAACACGCAGTCCGTATCTTATTAAGTCTATGACCTATTTGTTTTTTTTTTTTTGAAAACGCGACGTTACATTTTTTTTTTTTTTTTTTCAATTAACTTTTATATGCGAAAAAGATAAACCTAGTACGATTAAAAAAAACTTTCACGTAATTTTCAGCGCCAGCAAAATGGATCAGAATATTATATTAAAAAATTTTTTGTTGCGTTTTTCATTTGACTAAAGAAATTATTTAGATATATATAAGACTAAAAAAAAAAGTTATTTACTTATAGAATTAAATCCTTATATTTCCTCTCTATAATGTAATATATTTTAATAATATAGAACACCAAAACACGAAATATAGAAATTTTGTTTTGTTTCATTATATTTCAATATTTTAAATTACATACATTTAGTGTAATATATTTGTTATTTGTTTAATTGGTATTATAATTATGCTTACTAATTATGATTTACTAACATTTAATTTAATCGTCTCTCTTTTCCACCTGCTGCAAAGACACTTTCTTCTTATTGTTACAGTCTTTCAAAATCTCTTATAAGTATTATTTAAAAATCGATAAATACTTAATAAGCAGCTAAATTAAATTTTCTTTATTGTAACCCAACAATTAGAACAAAAAAAAAAATATGAGTATTCTCCAATTAATCAAAGAAATAAAATAAAGCATGTTAACATTAACTAAGATTAATACAGAAATAAAATATTTTTAAAAATAATGTTAAGTTAAAAAAAGAAAAGATTGGTTTTTTAATTACTTACAAACAGAACTATTAAGTGATGCCATTCTGAAACGTACAGGTATAGATTAAATAATGAATATTGAAAAATAATTGTTAATAATACAAATAAAACTATGTCAGAAAACAGAAAGTTCACGTACGTATATTTTTCGCTAGTCATACAGCTCATTAACCTTTTATTTCAAAATGAGATACGCAATGATGAATAAAATTTGGCCCACCTACTTTTAAAATATGTAAGTAATACAATAACTATGAATGTCAACATTGTTATTCATATTTAAACATTTCTTATAGGTTGGTTCAATTAATTATTTTTCATAAGCGTTAAAATTTTTAACAATAACTGCTCAAATGACAATATTATTTAATTCAAAAAATTTTCAAATTATTGTTTTAAAAGTTGAAAATTGTATTAAAGTTTACTTGTACACGCAGGTCTAGTTTTTTTTTATTTTCGTCAAAACGAGTGGTGCCAATTTTTAATGATTACAATAAATTTTCTTTTCAAAACACTGCAAAACTGTTATTACTTATTGTCACGAATAATTAAATCTAAATTGATTAATCTGTTATTATATTATTGTTAAGTATAGGAAATATAAAACTGACAACAACTGCTGGCACTCCGCTCAGAATAATTAAGTTTAATAAATAATAAATAATATATATTTTTTATTTTATTCAACGCACCCACGGATCGAAGAATATATTTTATGATCCTTCCTGTATCCAAAGTGTGTAACGTGTACACGAATATGACTAACCGCGGTGCGGAAGGGGTACGTCCGGGGTCACGCGACTCGTTCGTTCGGGAGACTGAAGGTGGTTTTCCCGATTTTTGTCGGACACGTGAATCCCCCTCTCCCCGCCGCTGTATCGTATGCCGTTATAATAGTAGCGATAGGTACAGTGAATATATTATTAATCCCGGACGTGTGTTTGTGTGCGTAAAAAACACGTTTTTTACCGTACAAAAACGTAGAACTCCAAAATCGACATAAACTAAATTCGAGCGAAAAATAATACGTTCGAATTCTAGGCGCTCGCTCGTCGAACAACAAAGACGGTCTATAAAAATCCAATCATCTTCCTACGGGAGCTCCCTGTAGAGCAGCGTTGAAAATATTCGTCTCGAGTATTTTTATAATAATTACATTGTTTATTTTCGTATTTTGCAATCGTTGTTTATTGGAGAAGTAAGTAAGTACGCGAAATAAAAAGTAAAAAGAAAATAAAAAAATAAAAATGAAAAGTTCTAAGCTTTACCAGCTTTTCTTTGTCTCTCTACGGATCGCTTTGAATTATTATTAAGGATATTAAGGATATTAATTATTAAGGAGTAATCGACGACGACGGTGGGAAATAGAGTAAACGGGTTATGTGACCTTATCCTTCTCCCAATACGTCTT
The DNA here is from genome assembly GCA_025469315.1 of Stegophylla sp. TES_Ste_2020. Lineage (NCBI taxonomy): Eukaryota > Metazoa > Arthropoda > Insecta > Hemiptera > Aphididae > Stegophylla > Stegophylla sp. TES_Ste_2020. The sequence continues at coordinate 4,580 of JAIPRM010011464.1, forward strand.
CGTTACGAAATGACAAAGACGTATTATATTATTATATGCCCATAGGCGTAAATTTGGTTCATTAATTGATTGGTGGTGGTGGGGGGGGGTTGCTAGACATTTTTTTTAATAATTAAGGGAGGGCTTTTTCCCCTCCCCGGTTACCTCTATCCTATCTATAATCTATTGTATATCTACTTTAGAAATGGATTATATTATAATTTTTTATTGGAAAAAAAAAAATATAACAGTGAGACGGATATTTTTTTTAAAAGCGGTGGAATTTCGGGGGAGGGGGGACTATGAATATTTTCGGGGGACTATACCAGTGCACAGGTTTGTGTGTTTTTACATAAAACAATATATATATATATATGCATTGTCAAGTGCTATTTTCAAAATTTGGTCTCTTCAAATGCACAGTTGTATACCTAGGTTTAATTTATTTATTTTTAAATAAATAATTTTTGTATTTTTTATCTTATTACATTTAGTTTTTGATTTTGTTTAGTTGCACATTTAAAGTGTTTAAAAATTTGACCAACATTCATAAAAGTAAGAATAGTTTTAAAAAAAAAAGAATAGTTAAAAAAACTATTTTGCAGGGGGCCGCGCAATTTGTAACGCCAGCCCTGTCGTGTTCACATTATAATCGTCATCGAAACACGGCAGAAATTTCAGAAAAGGTAACACGGACAATAATTCAAGGGCAAAGATTTTTTTCGCCCCTTTGCGATTGTCGATCGTATTTCAGCGGATAATTTGCAGCTTTTTCGGTAATAATATTTCATTTTCTTTGCCCACACACATAAATCCAGTGCTTGAGTTGGAAAAAAATAGCGCACCCGAAAATCGGAATATCTCATATTCACCCGTGGGGTGATTTTTGAAAAATTAGCGGGAGGGGTACGGTAAATTATTTAAGAGATACGTAGAAGGGGTACTCCGTCCCCCCTACGTCCTCCCCCCGACTCAAGCTTCAAGCACTGCATAAATCACATATTATCCGGAAACGTCTGCGAAGAAAAGCCAAAATAAATTCGCCGCCGGTGGAACGCTATGGTCCGCGATAAGGATAATAAATTAAGGTTTTTTTTTTTTTTCGGAAAATTTGGATACATAGTCGGAAAAACGTCGAGTCATCTACCGAAGTTTCCGACTGGTTTTGCCAATCCGAGACTGACGAGTGACGATGACTGTGCGACGGCCATGATGACGACTATGATAATAGTGTTTATGTGGCCTATGGGTTAAAACGTGTTTGTCTTCTGCAAACTCGTGTAGTACACAGTTTAGTACTTGTGTCTAGACTAGAGTATGGACGAGCATCAAGTTTTTTTGGTTTTTTTTTTTTTTTTCGCTACGGTTCTTTGACACACACACACACACACACACACGGCCATACCATCACGCCGCCGCGCCGTGTACGCGATATAATAATCATTAATTCCGGGCGTACGACCGTTTCACCCTCCCCTCCCTCTCAACCACACACTCGCACTCACATCAACACACGAAAACTCATTATAACATTAAATAACACACACACACACGAATACACGCGTGGACGGACACAGACAGACACTCGGAGTGGACACAAAACATAATATTATACTCTCGGTGTATACGTATAGACCCCCGGGCGTGTAGTCGACCGATAGTCACGCGATTCTGTCACTCGCTGCCTCCCTGTGAATTTCGATGCGATATTCGTATAATTTATGTCCACCAAACCCACCCTCCTTTCGTAAAATCACGCGGCGTTTCTCGCGCATCATGATTATAATAATATTTATAATTAGGGCCCGGAACTTGATGACCTAAAAATATGTTAAAAAAACCCGGACATACTTCGCACGACGGGTGGTATTCTCTTGACGGGCGCATTAAATTTTAAAGAAACGATATCTTCAGAAAAACGATTCTGAACGAAGGAAGTTAATAATATAAGAAAAAAAAAATTTTCGAAAAATGTCCAAAATTTTTTTTCACATTTTCAAAAATTTTCTTGCGCTATAATCTTTTTTATAGAATTTTCTATCTATGTTTAAATTTTTATAAAATTCGGATCAAAAAATGATTGTTTTCGAGTAGTTTTTGTCAAATTTTGGGTAGTTTTTTCCAAAAAATACATTGAAGAATTGAGAAATTCATAAAACGACCTCTCTAAAGTACAATCTAGAGGCGAATCCGGTTTTAAAAAGTTATTGATCGAAACTTTTGAATAAGTATTTCTATACGAAAAGTTGTACACAGAAAAAAAAAATAAACATCATTGTAAAATAACATAAAATATGTAAAATAACATTAAATATGTATATATTTTACAATTTTTAAACTCGAAAAAAAAATATTAATCAATCAATCTGGTGAAATTTCTTTTTTGTCGAAATTCTTGAAATACTACAGTAAAAATAACATTAAACATTTATCTTTTATCTTTTATAAATTTGAAAAAAAAAAAATGTAAATACTCTCGAGGATTCTACAAATTTTAGAAATGTAGAAATTTCTACTTTTCTTAAAATTTTGTATTTTGTCTACTCTATAACAAAAAAAAAAAATATATATATATATAATATCATACCTACTAATTATATTTGCAAATAAATGAAAAAAATGCATCAAAAATATTAAAAAATGACCGTAAATCGAAAAATTCCCCAAAAAATGCAAAAAATAAAAATTATGCCAATAGATTCTGTATTTCATGAATTAAATTTCTGTAGAGACGAGCAACACATTAAAGCAAAAGAAAAAAAAGATGCGAATGCATCAAGTCCCGGGCCCTATTTATAATACAATTTTCAAATGCGTACAGTGGTGTAATTTTAAGTTTGACGTTGCACTGGGTGGATTTAGTTAAACTCGGCACAAATTCGTTTTTGCTGTTCAGTTTTCGAATTTTCTCATTCGTTTATTAATTTTCTTATTTCTTTTTTGTTTAGAAAATTACGGTACATATAGTATTGATCGGTCACTTTTAGTTTTTTACTCATATTATTGAAAAATGACAAAAATTCGTATTTTTTTTTATGAATTTTAAACTTCTAAAATTAATTTCACCCTAAATCAGCGAATTTTTAAATTTATATATATGTATTATGTATGTATATTTTTTTGGTTAAATGTGTACTCAAAATTTGGTGCAGGAAACCTGTATATGAAAAACTTCTCAAATTTGAAATAGTTTTTCCTCTAATACTTTCACCGTGCAATTAGAAAGGATTTTAAAAAAAAATTGATATAAAAAAGCCGGACATTTTTCACCCCACGGGTGTTCTTTGCTCCTCGGGTGAGATATTCTTTGTGGGTGTGTAGAATATTAAAGAAACGATAAAAATCATTTCTTCAATAAGACGATCCTGAACGAAGGAAGTCAATAATATAAAGAACAATTTGCAATTTTCAACACACTCACCAAGAGTAGGTATCTGACCCGAAGAGTGAAGTATGTCGAGTTTTCTTGTCTGCACCTTACTTTACATTTTTTTTTTTATCTAATAAATAAAGAAAGGGGAAAAAATAATGAGAAAAGAAAATGTTGGAAAAAACTTTTTCACATTTTCAAAATTTTCTTGCGTCAAAATGTTTCTCATATCATTGTCTATATGTATTTTAAAGTTTCATCAAGTTTGGATCAAATAATGATGATTTCCGAGTATTTTTAGTCAAATTTTCAAAAAAAATAAATAAAGAATTGAAAAATTGAAAAATGACCTGTTTTAAAAAGTTTCTGATCGAAAGTTTTGGACAAGTTTATCTATACAAAAAAGTGTTTTTAAAAGAAATAAATAATAAACACATCATTGTAAAAACACATTGTAAAATGTTGTGTGGATTAATGATCAATCAAATTATCTAAGTGAATTAATTAATATTTATTCACCGTCAATACGCGGCACGGCGCGGTGAGAACACGGCGGCCCGTGGGTTTTCAGCTACCTGCAACCTATTCTTTTTGTTCGTCTATTACTGTGTTTGACACCATCGTATAAAAATGAACAATACCAAGAAACTAATCGAAAAAAATAATCTCCTTGATCGCGCGCACTCCAATACTCCGATTAGCAAAATTGAATGCGCAGCGGTAACATAAACCAATTTACATAGAAATTTTACACTACCTGTTGTTCTTCGAGGGATCACGGCTGATGAAGCCTTAAATCATCCCTTTTTTATGGCCTAAGATTCAAGTTTAAATACTTACGATTCAACGTGAGAGTGATCCTGAAGCTGAGGATTTTTCAAACTTACTTTTTCAAATAGGAAAATGGTGATTTATATGGATAAAGACGATGATAGGAAAGTGACCATTACTAATAATTAATCAGTGTGAAGTGGTCGTTAAGAATCTAAAAAGTTTGAGTAAGCAAATTTTTCTAAATTTAAATACTTTCCTTTCAGAAAACCTTACTTAGCCTAACGAACTATTCTTATACCGAAAAATAACACTACAGCGAGCATCAACGATTCCTTATTGGACCAGCTACCTACTGAAATTGTGAAATATCTATCTGTGGACTCTGTTGTGAAGCTAGTATATATAGTTCACTATCCTGTAGAGTTCTTTCTCATTTTAAATCCACCAGGGATACCACGTTACAATATATGTTTGATAATTGAGCTTCAATAATGTTTTTGCGTAATATAACTCCCGAAACTTTGTATATTATTTTCTTTCTGTGTTTAAATTTCCATAAAGTTTGGATCCGATTTTGTTTGTCAAATTTTGGGTAGTTTTTCACCCTTAAAATAATCGAAGAATTCAGAAATTCAAAAATTGACCATGTAGAAGCAAACCCGATTAAAAAAAGTTGCTGATCGAGACTTTTGGACAAGTATTTCTATACGAAAAAGTGTTCGCAGAAAAAAAAATCAAAATAAACATCATTGTAAAAACACTAACTCTTTCACTTCGTTCAGAATCTAATAATTTAAAGAAAATTTTGGAAAAATTATTGTGTATTTTGAAAAATAACCTCTTTAAAGAGTTTAAAATTTCATTGAGCGCAAAATTTTACTTCAAAAGGTTTCTGGTCGAAATTTTGGGTTAAGTATTTCTATACGAAAAGGTCTTTACAAAATTATTATTATTATTATTATTAAAGAATAACTATTTAAAAATCCTCAAAATGTAATTAAGTTAATATAACAATCATTGTCTAACTTAAACTTTAATGGGCACCGCGTGGTTTCAACAAATAACCGAAGTATGACGACTAGCGATGACGATGGTCACGGAATCACCACCATAATACGTATACTTACAATAATAATTGTATAAAATGTGAAATGGCTTTAGCCGTCGGACACCTACACAACCGTCATAGTTCATTTTAAAAACAATAATTTTATTACATCTGATTGTCTGACTTTTACTACAATATAATATTATCGTTGTACCGGATGGCTAATATTTCTCGGCTATCTAACGTTAGAAACGAACGAGTGGCATAATAATAATAATTGTTCATCCACTGGACGCGTGGAGGTCAACGGTAAAAGAAAATTAATACGTTTTAAATTCCAAAAATAAACGGTTAAAACGTGAAAAATAACTGAGACTTTTTTTTTCTTTTTTTTTTTAGTGATAAAGTTTTTTTTTTCCTTTACGCACGGTTTGAGAATATATTACGCAGTGTAATACCCATTATTTTACAAAAAAAAAAAAAGTGAAATTGCATTAGGCATATATATATATATAAACATTATTTCTCGTCGATTTCACCCCCTACATTTTGTCGTCGGCCTCCGTGCAGTGCCTGTCTGGCGATATCGCCGGTCGAGGGTTGCAGTTAAAAGTTATACATAAGTATACTACTTACTTCACGATTTCGAATTTTGTAATTATCAATCGGTCAGGGGCGAGGGGGGGGGGTTGCCAGCCTGCAGTTATTAGCGCGTGTGTTTGTGTGAGTACGTACCTCCCCTATTTTATTATTATTATTATTATTGTTGTTGTTATTATTATTATTATTTCACGCCCACGTAAGTTTTCTGCACGCTCTGTCCGTATATACACATACATAATTATTATACATCCCTCGCCCGCAAACAATATTTTATAATATGCATTGTACGCTGCACATCGTTCAAATCGTAAGTTTACATCGACTCGAGGAGGGGCGGGAGGGTGGAATTCGACGACCGAGTCGCCCAAACACTTGACGACCTACGTACCTATAATTTTTTGTTTCAATAAAATATTATAGTAGAAATTCATTGATTGACACCTCCCTGGAAAAATTCCTAGTTGCGTCACTGTAATTACCCAACGACAGCGGCTTTTAGATAATATTAAAATAACGTTACTACTATTATACTAAGGTGACCATACGTCCTGTTTTATACAGGATTGTCCTTTATTCCGGCTCTGTGTCCTGTTGTCCCGGCAAACTTCTCTCAGGACGATTTTTGTGCTGTAATTTCAAGTCTGTCCCATATTAATCCCGTTTTTTCACTTATTGTTGATTTGAAATTTTTGAAATGAAATTATTGAATAAAATAATGCAAAAATCTAGAAGTCTTTTGGATACCCCATTAGATCAATTATAATCAAGTTTTTTTTTTTAGAAAGTAAAGTATACAATATGCACGAATAAAGGATTTGAAGAAATTTTAAAAAGTATCAATTTAGTTTCATTATGTTATTTTATGTTTTTCAAAATGGTGTTTTTATGTGTTTAAATTTAATTTATAATATAGGTAGTTTAAAAATTATACTTTTGTCACGATTCAAAAACATATATATATATATATTATATGTAATAAATACTTATTCATTTTAAAAATATTTTTTGAAAAATATTTTTGTCCTGTATTTTATTTGCTTAAATATTGTCACCTCAGCCTAACCACCCACCTGTTCACGTATTTATTTAGTCGTTCTGTATACGCGAGAACCGAATTACAAAAATGTCGCGTGCTCGATGCGAAACCACTAGATGATGTCAATACGCATACGTGTATCATAATCATATTTCGGATCCTCTTATGTTTGCCCGACACTCGAAATGCTCTATACAACTCATTTGTACTGACACAAGTGTTTTCCCGACGTGTCAACTGCTCAAGAGTATACTTCTCGCTTTCGACGTAATCGACAACCGTGGTACATCATAAATAGTGTTAACTGAATGTTCGTAATCGGACGATGGGTATTCTTCGCACCTTGGGTGAGAAGTTCTTGTTGGGGATGTATTACGTTTGAAAAAAAAATACGATTAATCGTTTCTTCGATAAAACGTTTCTGAGCGAAAGCTTCAAATACTTATATATAATAATAACAAAATTGGCGATGAGGGTATAATATTTAAAAAAATGTTATTTATTAATGTTGGGTATTCGATATTTTTGTACGTGCGTGTGTGTGAGGTATTGAAAATTAAAAATGCGATCAATATCTATTTTTATAAATTAATAAATGGTCAACCGCTCAGTAAATAGTGTAATTGGCATTTTGGTCTTTTTATGGGAATCCCTGGGTTTTGACCTCATTAAAAACGTTTAATTCTTAATCTGATGCTTTTTTAAGTTTTTTCGGTCTTTAAACACGGTCTCGAAACGCGGAAAAATCAATCATTCTTACAAATGATGAAATTTAATTGTACCTGCTTTACATAAAACTGACAATTAATAGTTACAGTTGTGTATAATTTACTGTTGAATGTTTTCTCAACAATGTTACATTGAAGAATTAATAATTTGTCGTTTCTTTAAAATTCAACACACTCGCCAAAAGTATCCCACTCTATGGATAAATAATACCCAATTGTGCAAAGTTTATTTGGGTTTTTTAACAATTTATATAAATATTGTAATTACTCGGTAAATATTTGTGCGATGTGATTATGGCTGTACGTAGGAAGTGATAGTCTGGCAAACGTGTGGTTAGAATTCCAAGTATCCTCTGGAATTGTTCTGATCATGCAAATATTTTTATTATGAACGTAATGGAATATTTGTAATGCTAAATTTACTCGCAGGACCTCAGCGATGATCGTAGAGAACATTTTAAGTCGGAAAAAGCCGGACATACTTCACACGACGGGTGTTCTTCGCACGACAGGTGGGATCCTCTTGACGGGTGTATTGAATTTTAAAGAAACGATAAATGATTTCTTCAATAAAACGACGATTCTGAACGAAGGAAGTTAATAATATAAAAAATAAATGAGAAAAAAAAATGTTTTCAAAATTTTCTCGCGCCAAAATCTTTCTTATACGATTTCCTATCTATGTTTAAATTTTCGTATAGCTCGGATCAAAAAATGATGGTTTCCGAGTCGTTTTTGTCAAATTTTGGGTGGTTTTTTCCAA
>JAIPRM010011465.1:0-12880 GCA_025469315.1 Stegophylla sp. TES_Ste_2020
GATAAAACATTTCTTCTCCTTTTTATTGAAATTTACATTGAGAAGCCATTTAAAAATATTTTCACTACTAAATTTATTAAACACTGCTGTACACATGTCACGCACAAATATCACCTTACAACTGAGCGATTGGCGATTATTAATCGTGCATGTGTAAGTAACTTTTTGTGGTTTATCTGCAATAAGTATAAGTATGTATAATGTATAATATGTGTTATACCTATAATAGCGATATAACAACAATTATCTACAATTGTCACATTAATAATATGTTATCGTGGATCCAACCGCGGATAAAAAAAACGCGGATAACGAGGGATTACTGTATTTTGATTTTTTATCTATTTCTACAGTTTTTACAACGGTCTTAAAACAACAAACAATTCTGTGACGTGTTTTACAGTAAAAAACTCTGTTTTGAAAAACACAAACATAACAGGAAATGTTCGATTTTTCCTGGTGCTGACAGGAGTTAATGGGTATTTCCAAAAACGTAAACGTTTTTCCGTCAACGACAAGCGTGTTTCTATAATGTTGCACTTCTATTTCTGAACTTTTAGCGTTTTTTCATAAAACAATATGATTATGTTTTATTGCTCCAATGTAAACTCGGCTCCATCATATTATAGTGAAGGACACATAAAACAATAAAATACTAATCATATTTAATAATATTTACATCGCTTCTATTGGGGTGCACTCGGAGATTTTTTTTCTTTTTTTGGGGGGAGGGGGAGGGGAGGTGATGTTTCTAAGGAGTTTTCTTTCACGTAAAATAATGCCATTAATCAAACTAGTTCAGGAATAATATTAGAAAAATTACTAGTTTTATGTTAAATCTGTATTTACCATATACGATAGTTATAGTTTTTAAATATATACAAATCTAGTTTAAAAGCAATAAAACTTAAATAATAAAAGTCGTAATGTCATGAAATAAATTTAATGAATGATAAACGTTACTAGTTAAAAAGTTTCACGGAATACAATAATATTTATTTGATATTTTTAATGGAAATAACATTATAACTTGGTAGATAATTATAACATAAAGTTTAAAATGAACTACTGAGGTATCTTGATAATAATTTTTTTATTTCAATTAAATTACACTACCCGTAATGTATAAAAACCACACGTCACAGAAGCAAAGCTGCGTATCAATGTTAATTGTTAATTATTAAACTAACTTTAATTCGTTCTAACTCCAAAGAAAAATTTTATTTAAGCGTTTTGAGTGTTTAAAAGTCGGTAACACAATTACAAACTACAAAAGTCTAGAAAAAAATTTACAAAAATATATTTTTCACAAAAATTTTTGTATTTGAATTCAAAAAGGTATTATTTCCGTGTCTTTTTGATTTGTTTTGGGTAGTTTTTCCCAAATTTTGGGTATACTATTAATAATTTTGAAAAATTACCTTTCAAAATTACCATTGTGAGGCAAATTGTAATTAAAAAAGTTGAAACTTTTGGACAAGTATTTCAATGCGAAAACAAGTACACAAAAAAAAAAGATGATAATAGAAATAAATACATAAACAACATTTTAAATACACTAGCTTATTCACTTCACTCAGAATCTAAAATATAATGTAACGATTATGAAGTGTTGAAAAGATTTTTTTAGTTGCTTAAATTCGGTAGTCTACGTCTATCCCACCCCCTCTTTTGAGTGTGCAGTTTCACTGCTTATTTCTTCGAACCTATAGAGTGACCATAAAAAATATGGTGCTTTTTTTTTGGGTTGCACTCGACACTGGTCGATACCAATTGTATACTGGAGCTGATGAATTTCAGCTATAGCGAAGGTAAGCTTTTTTAAACACAATGAATCAGTGGACAACAGTGGCGCAACCAAGATTTTTTCAAGGGGAGGGTCCATACTTATTTGATCATAGACATTTCATCTAAAGAAAAAAACCTGATATCTATGAACACCTCTATTAGCTTCAACTATTGTTACAGAAAGAGTAATTAATATTTGTTGTAATTTAAAAATATTTAGAAATAAATCAGGATTACAGTGGTTATTTATTTCAAAAGTATTTATTTGTTCTATATTAATGTCGTCAAAATAACGATCCATAAAATTACTAATGATTTTACTCAATCAAAATCGACAATATCAGTAGAATAATAATGAGTTCTTTTAATTTCAACTTTTATTGCCAGATTACGTAGAAAAAACACAAAAATGCCCGAAAATAACCTTCATTTATTAATGGTTCATTAATATTTAATGGTCCAGAGTTAAATGGTCACGATAACTAGAGTCATAGAATTTTGTAGCTCTAAAAAATTATGAAAAAAACAATTAAAATGAAGCGATAAAGCACCAAAAATCTTACAAAAAAATATAAAAAGTACAAAAATAACAAAATAAAATAGAGTGAATTTTATTGTATGTAACGCAAATCGAATTCATATGTGACTTATCTTCGTTTTAGACCAATTTAAAAAAATAAGCAAATTTTTAATCATACTTTTAATATCTTAATATAGAAACTATTACAAAATTATTATTTTTGTAGCTAATAACAGTTTTTATATAAGTATATTTTATAAAAATAAATAATCTTAAATATGGTCCAAGGAAGGGGTCCGGACCCGGGGTCCACCCCCCGGTTGCGCTACTGGCGGACAACCACCACGTGTTTGAAAAAATCATATTTTATGCCTGCGAAAATTGAATGAAGCAAATTATGCGAAACGTGCCTAGTTCGTTGTACAGATGATACAACTCTTACAGCACAAATCACTCACTGGAGAGGGCAAAAATGTCCACACAAATGAGGGAAATGACTCATATTTCATTCCGTTTTTATCTCAATAATTAATTTTTGACTTCAAAAATAAATGAGTGCCATTTTTTTTTTTTTTTTTTTTTTTTAATATTCAACGAGGTCATCACCTTGCATCTACCATTAACCTGCAATACACCCGTAACGGAGACGCGAATCCGTTTTATTTATTAAAACGTCATACCGGGCGATGCGACGGCGGCGGTCGCGTAATCACGCGGCATAAGTTAGGCACGTAATAATATTATATTATTTGTAATTGCGTACGCACACTCGGGCGATGTTTACGCGGCCGCGGACTGTTATTACCTAGTAAATTTTAACCACGGAGATTAATTATTAAAAGAGGTTTTGCGCGGCACAGTGACAGAGATTTGCATATTAATTAGATTGCGTTCCGCGGACGATCCCGGTGGCGTCTCACCTCGCGTTAATTAAAAAAAAAAAAAATGGAGAGAAAAGAAAAAAAAATTCAATCTTTGACAACGAGCAACGACAACAAAACGTCTTCTCTCTCGCCGAACATCACATTCTATGTATATACACAATATGCACTTTACGTCAACTACCGTCAATCTCCCGAATGACTCGGAACGATTTTTGACCTTTTTACTAGGTACTCACCGACAAATTCGTTATTAATTAATAAAATTCGTTAAAAATCACGCGATGTCCATTAAGGACAGACCGAAGCAAAAAAAAATAAATTAACAACAAGAAAATGTTTAATTTAATAAAATTTAAAAAAAAAAAATTAAAATAGAAGTGTTTTTTCTGAGCCGCCCGAAATTTTATCCATTGTGGAATGTCACTCGGAACACAACAATTTCATTGAGGAAGTAAATGTGTGCATTTGCTTCGAGGTTTTATGAAGTAGTACAATTTTGACGTTAGTCAATTTTAGAACGACTGAAATAGTGACTCAGCCATGTGGCCTTAAATCTATTACAATGCTATACAGGCACGTAGCCAGGAATTTATAGCTAGGGTGACCAAATTTTGGTCAAAATCAAACTAGGGTGGCAAATGTTAACCCAACTTTACTCAATCCCGTAATAAAAAAAAAAAAAAAAAACACAAGACAATCGCAATATTATCATGTTTAAAATTTGAAAATTACAAGTTAGTCTTATTTCAAACATTTTATATTCACTCCAATTTAACCTATTGGCTTATGGCTTCTGTACTAAATTTTTATTTTAATATTTTAATTCTCACTCTTATCACCAATAATTTCATTCATCACTGAAATAGGGCACACGATGAGCAGAAATAGATATCAAAATATCACTGTAGCAATGTACCTAATATAATTGTAATAATTATTATTCAATAATAATATGTTGAATTAAAAAAAATAGAAAATCAAAATTATTTGAAGTTCATATCCTTCCTCACAATGATTTTTATTCGACTTGTGATTTAATGAACATTTAATTTAACCTAAATAAATCGACAAAATATTTGGGGTTGCTTGAGGGGTGACCAGTTAACTGCTTAGGGTGGCCCGGCCACCCCGGGCCACCCTTTAGCTAAGTTTGGTCAAAAATTCTAAATTTTTTTTGGGAATCTCAGGATAAAAGATTTTTATTATTTTTAAGATTTTTTTAACTGTTTTAAATGAATTTTTTTAACTAAAACAAATAAAACGCTTGAGTACTTTCCGATAATGGTTACCGTCAAATATGACAAAGCCGCAAAAATTGATCTACAGACAGCTATTTGTATATTTTCAATATCACAAATAAATTTTAACAGCTTAACTGTTTGGTTGTTATCTAATATTTCCAAATACCTATAATAATGACAAACAAAGACCTAAATCAAAATACTTCACGATTAATGAAATATACAAGAATTATTCTGTTATTACATTTTTAAATAAACTGACTATAAAACTAACAATTATTATCGTTCTGTAAAATTCACTGTAGCTAAAGCTTATAGTGGCTTTATTAAAGAGATGATTCATAATTTTATTTTATTTATTTTTTTTATAACAATACTCTCGCCACAGATGTTTTACCAGAGGAGTGAAGAAAACTTATTGTACAAGGTATATTCTGTATTTTAGATTCTGAACAAAGTGAAAAAGCTAGTGTTTTTACAATGATGTTAATTTGTATTTTTTATTTTTATTTTTATTTTTTTTCTGTGTACAGCATTTCGTATGGAAATACTTGTCCAAAAGTTTCGATCAGTAACTTTTTGAAACCGGATTTGCCTCTATATGGTACTTTAAAAAGGTCATTTTTTGAATTTCTCAATTCTTCAAATTTTTTTTGGAAAAAACTACCCAAAATTTGACAAAAACGACTCGGAAACCATCATTTTTTGATCCGAACTATATGAAAATTTAAACATAGATAAAAAATAATATAAGAAAGATTTTGGGGCAAGAAAATTTCGAAAATGTGTAAAAAAAATTTTGGACTTTTTTCTAACATTTTTTTTCTCATTAATTTTTTATATTATTAACTTCCTTTGTTCAGAATTATTGTTTTATTGAAGAAATGATTAATCGTTTCTTTAAAATTCAATACACCCGTCAAGAGAATCCCACCCGTCGTGCGAAGAACACCCATCGTGCGCAGTATGTCCGGCTTCTTTTATGACAATTTACTCGTAACTCAATAATACCGTTTATTTTGTAGACGAAAAAGAAAATTATGATTTCAATATAAATCTATAACAATAGGATTTTTTTTAAATATTAAAACGGAAGTTCAAAAATTCGTAAGAGTTAATAAATTTGAAACAAATATGTTATAGACGGAAGAAAAAATTGCTTTCTATCGCCTCGTATCGGAGTATTTATCAAAATAATTTTCAAAATAATTCTTCAAAATATATTCATCAAAAAATATTTACTTTACAATAGAAAATATCTACGTACAGAAAATGACAAGCTAACGACATTAACCTTACAACCTTACAGTCAGAATATTTCAATCGTTTTTTTTTATTTTTTTCAAAGAGACGTGAAAAATGAATACGAACAATATCGTTTGATTAAAACATTAAATTAATTAAAACAATTTTAATTGTTATTGTAACGACAAGTTAAAATTTTTTTTTTAATTCTTATATTTAATTCTCCAAAATTCAGGAAGACATTATATATAGAATACAGGCAATGGTTGATAAAAAAAACATAATAATTTCAATTCAATGTTCTTAATTATTTCTAGAAAAGAGTAAAGAGTACCTGAAAGATAGTGAACAAATTTTCATTTGATTGTACAATGTACAGCAAGCTTATAGGTACATACAAGATTTGCATAAGAAGAAAAAGTTAAAATAAAAACAAAAATTAACTGAATAAAAATAAACACAAATTTTTAATGATAATAATATATAAAGTATATAAAGTTACATTTCAATATGCATAGGTAATTACATATTATATTAATGTTTATTTCTCAAAAAAAAAAAATGTATTTCTGTTTTCATATATATTTTTTAAACACCTACTTATGACTTAGTACTACTAATATTGCATAAATATACCTATACTTGTAATATATAATATTATAATATTATAATAGTTATTAGGTACCAACTATTTTTCAATATACATTATTTATGTATGTAAGTGTGTGATAATTGGTATCAGCTATGCCATTATATGCTATTTTTGAAAGTTCCATTTTTTACAGGAAAATCGTATACATAATTTGTCAGAACTTCAGAAGAGTTTATTATTTATTGTTGTTTAAGTTAAGAAAAAAAAAATGGAAAGCGGATGGATGAATATATTTCATTTTTGTTCAACACAAATAACTTATACGAAAAGTTAAGGAAAAAATATAAGAATAAAAAAGTCTTTAATAATTATTGTTGAATAAGAAAATTCTGATTTAAACCGAGTGAAAATAATCTGATGTTTAAAACAATGTTACAAAAATAAGTAAAAGATAACTACTGTGTTTTAAACCTTTGAATGTGTTTTAAACAGTTCAAAATTCGGGGTTTTAAGCACACGAATTCTAACTTTTCAACCCTCGTCTCGTTGTTTTTTTTTTCATTTCATACAATTTATGGTCACCCTAACTTAAGGTATAAGCTTGACCGCGAGTTAATACACGGGGCTACGTTTGTTGAAACGACCTCGATTATTATTATTATTTTTGGAAACGTCCGCGCAGGGGGTTCGTTACACCACGAACGATATCATTATTATTATTTAACGACAGTCGTAATATTGTTATTTTTGTCGTCGGTGGCGTGGAAAAATAATTCGTCTTGCCGCGGCGCGTGATAAACACCGAGGGCTCTGTGCAGGGATCGCGTCATTATTTACCCACCCCACCCCCAAGCCGTGTCGTCATCGTCATCATCATCATCATCCCTCATAATATAGGCACACAGAGTGTACATTATATGACAGGGACTCGACGTGTATACAGAGCGAGCGGAAACGAGGCTTCACACCGGCATTTTTCAACCTCCCTTCCCCTGATATTTCGGGACGTAAGGGATACATATTATCGTGTTCGATATGATGATCCCGCCGCCACCGGTGTGAACGACGACCCGGGGGGGGGGCGAAAGAATTTATATATAATATTATATTATATCCTCACCGACGTCATACCGTGGTTATAGAGAGACAGGTATATATAATATTGTACACGTCGCGTTTGAGCAGTCGATGAGCAGCGCTGTGGCGTTTTAATGGTTGTTTCTCGTGTAAAAATGAAAACCCCCAACGGAAATTCGTGTACCGACGACGTCAAAAAACATTTATTTAAGAAAACGCATCGGTGCACAACGACGTGTGTACCATCACCGCCGGCTGTCCGGAGACGTGGGGTCGTATACCTTTTTTTATATATTTTCGATTAATAATAATTAATACACTTATATTTTTGACTGATTTTTAATGGACTTTTTTGACGTTCTGACGTCTGAGTTTTTCTTCAGTGGTTTTCCGGCCGATCGACACGGATTCACCTTGATTTATAAATGTATAAAAAAAAAATCCAATCATTTTTTTTACACGTATTTTATATTGTGTACGATATAATCTCTATATCATATAAATTAAGGGTGAAATCAACGTGCAGCCGTAACAACCGAACTGATTTATTTAAAATTTCCAGTAAATTTAGTTATTACTAGGACTGTGAATTTAATGCACTAAAAAACCCTTAAAAATTGCATTAAAAATGTCAAAAGAATGCAATGAAATATGCACTTAAAATGCAAAAAATTATAGTATAAAATGCACTTAAAATAGTTTTAATTTAACTTTTATATTTATATTGATATTATATACATTACTACGTTACTAGAATAAATTCTACATGCTTAGAAATGTGTTTATTTTGTAAAAAAATAAATAAAATTGTTGGTTGAATTTGAATTTTATATAATGCTATTCACCAGAAACTTTTAAATATATAAATTTTTTTTTAATTTGACGTATATACAGCCTGTATAAAACAAAAAAAGGTTTTCGAAAGATGTTATTTGACGAAATTTAATTAAAAATACCGGAAAATGAACTAAAAAAAGGAAAATATGACTTAAAAATGCAAAAAATTTAAAACGTTAAAAAATGCAAAATAAAAGTTTCATACGTGGATTCATTATAACATAATTCAAATTATGTACTTACAAAGCTATGTTTTGTAATCGCAAAAAAAAAAAAAAAAAAATGCACTTTCCTACAAATTCAGAGCTCTACTTATTACTATGTATAGGCGCACTAAAAAAGGATTTTTCTTTTTTTTAATTCAACTCCTAAACGGATGAAAAGGGGGTTCAAAGTTTGATCTTGGAACGAGAGTCCCGACCAATGGTGCAACTTGACGATAAGTAGCCCACGTATACATTTTTTGGCGGGGCCTCTTACCATCCAATCCTTAGTTTAAATATAGAAAATCCTACAACCCAATGATGACATATCTATATTAATATCGATATTACTTTTAACATTATTAAAAGTTAAAACTTTACTCTTTCAATGTAAAACTTATGATACTCGTGAATCTCAATATTTTTTAATCAAATCAATTTTATGAAAATTATACCTACAATTAATTATTTACATATTTATTTATGATGTATATCTTTATATTATGTAAATGAAGGATGAAATCAACGTGCAGCCAAAACTACTGAACCGATTTATTTGAAATTTTCTGTAAATTTACTTATGACTATATATATAGGGGCACTAAGAAAGGATTTTTTTTCAAATGCAACTCCTAAACGGGTGAAAAATGGGTTTAAAGTTTGATATATCGATAATATACATTTGCATATGTTGAATACTGTATATTTGGTTACTACTTGCTATAGATAATGTTTGTAAAAAAATTGCTAGCAACTAATTAAATTATTATAATAGTAAAATAACGTTTATCGGTACCCATGGCAATATAAAAGCATAATACATAAAAAAAAACCGGGAATACTTCGTACTATAGGCATTCTTCGCTCTCCTTAAGCAGCTTGCTCTCGGTGTGGTTATTAAATTTTAAAGAAGCAATACATTTTTTTTACAATAAGACGATTCTGGCAGGGGTTCAGTTTAATCAATTTAACTAAAATATCATAAAGTCTGTTTGTGTAACAAACTTTTTTTTTTTTCTACTCAGTCAGTTTTATATTTCACTATTAACTGAGAACAGGGGGAAAAAATTGACGAGAAAAAAAGTATTAGAAAAGTTGCCGAACATTTTCGCATTAGAAAAAGATAAGTTTCCAAGGTTTTTTTGTCAAATTTTGGGTAGTTTTCCCACATTTTGGAGAAATTATTGAGAATTTTGAAAAATGACCTCTTAAAAGTACCATCTAGAGGCGGCTAATTGTAATACAAAAAGTTGCGAAAAGGGGTTTACAGAAATAAAATAAAAGTACAAAATAGACATCATTTTAAAAACAGTAGCTTCTCTGTTCCACTCAGAATCAAAATGAATGAATGAATGTAATTACTATGTACATTGTAATCAGTAACTACTGAACGAATTTTATTCGGGTTCGCACTAATAGACAGGGTGTTTAACGAGAACGAAATGCTTAATCCCTTTCGTCTAAACCTGGGAATCGTCGATCAATTGATAATTTTCATGATTTAAAACACAATCACAAGGCGAATCCGGGTAATTGAGCACTAGCTGCTACTAGTACATATAAATATATATTTTGTTTATTTATTTTCCGAGAAACAACTCCATTTATAAAATAATTTGTGTAAATATATAGTTTATTGGTGTAAAATAAAGATTAATATAAATGATACAAGCTAGTACAAATTAACATTATGAACTTAATTTATGATTATACCTAATTATAAATATACCAAAACATAAACATAAAGTAACATTATTTTATAACAAGCAATTTACAATCAACTAAAATTTACTTGAGAAGTATTTTCTATGAACATCAGAATATTGGCAGGTGAAGATCGTTAATAATTCTTAAAAATATTTTTAATTTAAAAAACGTTATTATTTCTGGTAGATTTAATCTCTCTCTCTCTCTCTCTCTCTCTCTCTCTCTCTCTCTCTCTCTCTCTCTCTCTCTCTCTCTAACGAAAATATAATAATTGTGATGACAAAAAAAGACAATCAATGGAATTATTGAATATTTTTTATAAAAATGAATAGTGGAGTTAATTTCTTCTTTTGTTTAATGTTTCTAAATTACAGTATGATAATATAGTATTTTATTCAGTATGTCGTGTGCGTTCAATTTTGTATTTAAAAGATAGAAAACGGAGAAAACGATTTTGAACTGCTTCTAGATTTTTAATAGTAAAAATTTTATTTTAGTATCAAATGAGAGAGGCAAATTCTAACTGTGATATAAGTTTTTAAAAGCATTGTATTTATTGAAATTATAGCATGTACGTGTAATAAAACCAAATTTTAAGAATGCTTTATTTGTTATTTTCTCAATATGACTATGTTGAAACATAGCTTAGAGTTAAAAGTAAAGCCTAAATCGACGAATGACTTAACTGATTCTATAAAGATATTATTTAGTTTATAATCATGAACAATAGTAGATTTTTTGATATAAAATTTTAGTACTTTGCATTTATCGATGTTAAGACCTAACTCATATAAATTACAACATTTGTTAAAATTCGTTAAGTTTTCTTGTAAATGAATGCAATCACTGATTGAATTTCATCAGAAAGTCCTTTCTTTGTGTTAAATTTCAAAATGATGAAAAAAATAATTTTGCAATGACTTTATTGTATTTGTAATGAGTTATTTTGTTACTATTAGCTTGTATGCCACTTAGAAAGTAAGTAGTCAAATAATATTCCATCTATTTGATCAAAATTGTGATCTTAGATTTTTTTAGTGCATTTTTAAATTTTAAAAATAATATTAATTATTGACATGCGAGAGAGCGAAGTGAGTGAAACACTTTCGACTTAAGATTTATTAGTACTTATGCGTATTTTTTGTATATTTCGAGAATTCATATTATTTTCCGCAGTCTAAACTGCAGTCCATAGACATAATTTGATATTCCATGTATTCGAATAAATATTTTGACACTCCTCCTTACGGGATACGACTTTATTTGGACACATGCTGAGAACAAAATTTCCTTGTGTATTTTAGTGAGAACGATTCGAGAGTGTGTGTGAAACATAAACAGTGAGGTTGGAAAAAAGCATTTTTTATTCTTTAAAAAGTATGATTTTTTGTGATTCCTGAAATATATTTTTTATTTAAATACGTTATACTTGAAATAGTTATGTGGGAAAATGTAGGGGTGGTAGTACGTTTTACCGTATTTTATAGAAAAGTGAAAATATTATATAAAACATATTTAACGTTTATTACCCACAAAATTAAACAGGGCTTATATAAATTATGCGTGAATAATATTTTATCCCTAACAAACGTCATAAAATATGGTCCGCCCGAAAAATAAAATATAAAAATACCTATTAATCAAAATAGTAATTATGAGAACAAATAACAAATTATAACATATTATTATATTGCAATCAAGTCTTTTTATACCTACCTACTCGGATTAGCATAAACGTAACTTACATTAAGTTATAACTGCATTTCATAGTCGTGGGAGAACCTTTACGTAAAGTAATCAAACGTATAAAAACCTAATTAGGTAGAGCTTAAATGAATAATGTGTAAATACAATTTTATCTCAAAGAAACATTGTGGAATATAGCTTGAAAAATCTTTTCTTTTTTTTTTTTAATAGCAATTTTAAATTCAAATTATTTTTTTTTTTTTTAACTTAAATGTATAAAAACGTTTAAAACGATCTAAATAAATGTTTTAAAACAATTTTGTTAAAACATTTTACAATAAAATTCTGCTCACGGGTTAAATAATTATACATTGAGATGTTTAACGAACGTTTCACATAGGTTTCCGCTACTAAGAGACACATCAACCAATTATAAATTTATATTTTAATATACTCGTAAAGATTCTCGCGCGTACGCTTTTGCGTGTAAAATCGACATATTATTTATACCGTAGCTAAACTAGCTTAACGTTTTTTTTTTTTTTTCTTTTATCATTGCCATCATTGTTCTAATCGCGTTTGTGTATACCTAAATAATAATATTGTACTAAAAGCCGGCGAGTAATAAACGGAAAATCGTGTGTAAACAAAAAGAAACGCAGTTTTTTTTTTTTACCTCGTTATGGGTCATTCTATCTTGAAAATAGGCCCGTGGAACGCCCGCGTAATGTTTCCGTTCATTTAACCTTTCAGATTTATGCACATAATTAAAGGAAAGACATAATTATACTTCCAGTTAGGTCACGTACTTTACGGCCACTTTGACATACTCGAAAAATATGTAAAAAATCGTATTTTTTATTTTCAAAATAAGCAATAAAATATATTTTTATTTTCGTCCCCTAAATCGTAAAAGAAAATGACGGTTTACACTGTCTACTACTACACTTGGTTTTCTTCTTCTTTGGTCGCTGGTTTTTGTTGTATTTAAATTTTCGATTCAAACGTGAACAAAACTTTTCGTCCGAGAACGCATTAAACAACTTTTCATAACAAAAAAAAAAAAAAAAAAAAAAAAAAAAATTTTAAAATAAACCGCA
>JAIPRM010011466.1:0-12879 GCA_025469315.1 Stegophylla sp. TES_Ste_2020
AAAATAACAATGATGTTTAGTTTTCAAATATTGTTGTGAGTATTATACATTTTTTTTTTTTTTTTTGAAAATGTCAAAATAAATTTCTTTTTACGATTTGAATTGATCAAAAATGTTTTCCTAATTCCCACGCAATGTAATAACAATTTTATTGATATCAAAACAAAAATAATGAGTGGCTTTCACGCTATACAAATTACAAAAACGATCAACAGTTTATTAAGTTAACAATTTTTTTTGGAATCTCCGTGGTTATTCTGGTTTACCATTAAAACTAGTGTTGAAATTGTTATACCAAAAAAATTAATTAAATCAGAACAAAAATAATTGTAAACATTTGTACGAAATATGTTTTAGCAATCAATTTCTCGCGTGACACTTGTTACTTGTACTGTTAATTTATGGAACCCCCACAACATTTTTTTTTTTTTTACTTTGGGACTCGGTTTGACTAATTATATAGGGCTATAGGGCTAAGTTTAAAAAGTCTGCAGTAAAAAAAAAACGGTAATGGTATACGGTCGGTAACTTCTGGTTACCACGATTACCATGACAGAGTGTATTCTCTTCGACCTTCCCCCCCTTCAAACCAATGGAATGAAAAATTCTTTAGGAAAAAAAAAAAAAAAAAAACACTTAGAGCTCTAAGAGAACGCAGAAACCACTGCCGGAGATTCGCCGTTAGCGAGAGAATGAAAATTGTACGACTCGGGATGACAGAAAAAAAAAAAATCCAATCCAATCCAATAAGAATGACCGGCGGTGACAACGCTGCCGGTGTCGACGGAGGCGTAACAACGACGTTGTATGTATATACACAAGTACAATTTGTTATGTCGTCGCCGCCGTCGCAGCAATAAAAAGGTAGTTGCACACGACATTCTGATACCACCACCGCTGCTTTCAGATCACGGTGCAATATTTATCGGATGAAAAAAAAAAAACCGTGTTCGCGGAATGCTTTTCACTCCGCCCGTAGTGTACTGAGGTATACATCATATATATGCACTTTTTTTTATTATCTTTGTTTTTTTATTTTTACGAGGCTACTACTATAGTCCCTCTACGATAGACAGTCGTCGTCCACGACCGGTTCGACGCTTCTTTTTCTCTCATTTTTTTTTATTTTATTTTTTTCATAAAAGTGTAATTACACCAATAACGTTTAAAGAGAAGAACGTTCAGTTCAAAATACGACACAACGATGATTGATCATAGTGAAAATATATGTAAAACTGTAAGTAAATTAAATTCACTCAGACCACTAGACGGCCGTATCCATATTCCTCCAAAATTCAAATTCCATTTTCCTCCGAAAAAAAGTCTATCCCGTTTAACAAATTTTCAAATCATTCATTTTTGAAAACACTGAGATGTTATATAATAAATTTATTTTAATATCACATGAACGTGATGAAAAATAAAAAAAATAAAAGTAAATAGTTAATAGATACAAATCGATATTAATTTATAATTATCATGTTTTTTTTTAATTTTATTATGACTATATAAATTTATAGTAAATACAGTGAATTTAGAAAATTATAGATATATACTCATACAAAAATATAAAATTAAAAATGAGAAGTTTGGTAAATAATAATATATCTAATTGTAGAATTATATAATTTTTAAAAAAGCATTAAGAAATTAAATGTTTTGTAAATAATAAGTCGTTAACATAGGTACCTAAACTAAATTATGGAAAGGTATATAAAAATTAAATACTAAATATTTTTGTAATTATTTGACATTTTCCCAAAACATGTAAAATCCAAAAACAAAAGAAGCAAATGCCATATTTATATACAGATTTCTTTGAATTATTTCAATAATTACCTAGTAATTTCTCTTTTTTCCAATATTGTATCATTACCTTGTCGTTAACTTATTCCCGGCGTTTATTTGCCATATAATTTTTGGTCTTTTTTTTGATGTTCGAATACTTCTGATTTTACAATATATATATAACGTTCGAAGCAGAGGGGAATACGGAGGGGGGGCTGTCTATGAAAGTATATCATACATAGTTACTTAAAATGTTTGTCCAATTACGTAATATATCTGTAGAAAAATAATATTCGGAGGTATATGGAAACTGGAGTCGAATGGTATTTTTTTGTGGAGGAAAAAGGACTTTATTTTTATTTTTTCTGGTGGAGAATGGACAGTGGAGGAAAATGGTCCTGCCCTACTCGATCATTCAAAAAACTCTTTTCATTTCTTTCAAACTTTTCCTTTTCGCGAAATCAACCGAAATATTTTCTGTTATCTGTTTTTTTTTTTTTTTTTCTAAATCTCAGCGTGTGAATCGTACCGTTTTTTACTCTTTGATCTACTTA
This sequence comes from Stegophylla sp. TES_Ste_2020, assembly GCA_025469315.1. Classification (NCBI taxonomy): domain Eukaryota; kingdom Metazoa; phylum Arthropoda; class Insecta; order Hemiptera; family Aphididae; genus Stegophylla; species Stegophylla sp. TES_Ste_2020. The sequence continues at coordinate 2,343 of JAIPRM010011466.1, forward strand.
ATAGTGTGTTTATTCTTTCTTCGTGTTTCCGTATAAACAACACGTCTTATTACACAATAGAACGTCGTCTTCTCGTTTACGGTAATCAATAAAAAAAAAATAAATAAAAAAATAAATAGACTTCAAACACATACATATAAATAAAATAATGTAAACACAAAAAAAACGTAACATTTTATAGAGTAGTAAAATGAAGTTAAATTATTTTGTAATAAAATATATTTTTTTTTTTTTTTTTTTTATGTGATATTGTCGGATTTCTAAATCTCTTTTTATTTCAAGCACCAAAACACATTATCATCGATCTACGAACTCATTATTTAGAGTACTATTATTATTACATAATGAAACGATGAATTTCATCGGTGCCTCGAGATCTATTTCTCGTCGTCGTACACACGAGTCGCATCGTAACAAATTAATTAGAATAATTATATTATTATTCTAGCGGAGGACCACCCGTAAATAAATTCACCGCCCGCAGCACCGGTTCCTCCCACAACCCCGTCGTAATATAATTACCTACGCACGACCGTCGTCGTCTATCTACATTGGCCATTTTTATATTTCACAAAATTATTATTACCCATCAATCGCCGTACAATAAATTATTATTTTTCTCTATATTATTATACTCTCTATGCCAAATCACATGAACTCATTCAAATTTTTTTCTATTTTTGAATTATAATATTGCTAAGCAAGCAAGTCAAAAATAACAAAACATTGAGGTTTTCAAGCATAAATCTTATCATCATAATTAACGTGGCGTGCAAAAATAATCATTAGCGCAAACAGATGGAGGGTTAGGGGGGCTTAGCACCCCCAAAAGTATTTTTAGCCCCTCCCCCTCAAAATGTATGATACTTGAATAATAATAATAGTAATAATTAATCATTATCTATATATTTGTGAATATATAATTAACTTTGATGTATACTTTTGTTTACATTCTTTTTATTTTTACTTTGTCGATTATATTATACAATAAGATAATATGATATTAATGTAAATAACAAACTTATACAGAGTGTAATTTAAAAAATAAGTGAGTTGAAAATCAGCGATACCTTCAAAATTGTGCTTTATTTTTTGAAATCTGTTTCGGAAAGCTAGTGTTTTTATAACGATGTTTATTTTTTTTTTCTGAGTACAACTTTTCGTATGGAAATACTTGTCCAAATGTTTCGATCAGCGACTTTTTGAAATCGGATTTGCCTCTAGTTGGTACACTTTAAAAAGGTAATTTTTTGAAAATCTCAATTCTTCATTTTTTTTTTTTTTTTAAAAACTACATAAAATTTGACAAAAACGACTCGGAAACCATCATCATTTTTTTGATACGAACTATATGAAAATTTAAACATAGATAGAAAATCATATGAGAAAGATTTTGGAGCAAGAAAATTTTGGAAATGTGAAAAAAAAAATTTTGGACATTTTTCTGACATTTATTATTTTATATTATTAACTTTGTTCGTTCACAATCGTCTTATTGAAGAAATGATTTATCGTTTCTCGAAAATTCAATACACCCACCAAGTGCTTTACACCCGACGAGCGAAGTACACACTTTTTAAAATCAAATTTTCACACATTTTATAATTTCATTCATTACGCGTTTCATATTTCGGTGCACGAGATCTCTTCTGAACCCCCCCCAATCATGCATACAGGTAGTTGTCGGTCGGGTATACACACGGTAAGGTTAGGAGGTACCTAACCGCGAAAGCGTGGGAGGCCCGGGATCATTTTACCTGTGAATCCGGGGGCGCAGTTGCACCGGTGTTGCTTGATGTCGTGCAGCCAACACGTGCCTCCGTTCTGGCACGGCTTCGAGTCGCACGCGTTCGATATGGGTATCTCGCACAGGGACGCGGTGAAGCCGAGCGGACACTGGCACGAGAAACCGGGCTGCGAGTGCGGCGACAGCTGGGTGACCGCGCACGTACCACCGTTCTGGCACCGGGGCACCGGGCCGGTGTGGCACGGGTTCTTCCATTGGCAGTAAGGTCCGACGAACAGTCCGGTACAGCTGGAAACGAGACGAGAAACAAAATTATATTGGGACGCAACAAAAATACATAAAGTAATAATCGTACAGAGATTTTATCGAATTACTAATAATTACAAAAATAGGAATTTGCACGTTTAAAAGTATATATATAAATTTTAATTTTTTTTTTTTTTTTTTGTTTATATTTTTTATTTTGTGATTAATCTTGTGTTTTTTTTTTTTAATTTTTTGTTTTTACATATAATATTTTACATTTTACACATTAACCATAAACCTGATAACCTGTACTGTTGGACAACATTGGCCCGTTTTATCATTTGAATAAATTGTTATTAGTACAAAAAGTTTATTGGTCTCTAATTTTGAGACTAGGAACCGAGAATCTGGACAATGAATAATGCGTGTAATACAGATCTTTTAATCGAGATTTCGAATAATAGTTTCAAGGACGCTGAGCTGCTGACGAGAATCGAATTAGAAATGACGAAATTACTGAGTTTTGTTCGATCCACAACACACACGAACATAACGATTAGAAAACAAGTGGTTTAATTAATTAATTAGGAATTAATTGGAAGGCGTTTGATTGAGACACGAGCGTATCGTATATTTTACAAGTATATTTTGGATCAGTGGTTCTCAAACTTTTTCTAATGACCGAACACTTAACATTTTATGAGATTTTCGCGGAACACAATGATTTTTTTCATGGTTATATACACGTCTTATAATAATTGACCAACGGTTAAATTAAGAACGAACATTTTTGGGAGGCTAATCCAAACTTTATGACGAATTCATACATAGATAGACAATAATAATATGAGAAATATTTTGGGGTGAGAAATTCATCTTGAAAATGTAAAAAAAAAAAAATTTGTAAATTTCTTTTCTTCTAACCCTTTTTCCAGAGTTTTGAACTTTGGGCGGAACACCGATTTAGTACTCCGCTTATGGTAAGTGGTTAAAAAACGTGTAAAAAAAGACATTTTAAATATTCCAAAAGACTGTAAAATACTATATGTAATCAATAGATGGAAAAAGGGGCAACATCTCCTTCGCCCTTCCCCCCCCCAAGAAGAGACGTCGTTTCGCGAGCTATTTTCGAATTTTCCCTTCACGGGACGAAGGGACTTTGACCCGACTACCCTTTGCCCCCACCTCCTCATACCGTAAATCGAAGGAACAATGTGTACACGACACAAAATTATAGTATATAATAATAACAATATTACAATAATGGCCTACGAGTATTATCATCATTATATTGTTGTCGTAAGCGCGCGCGCGCGCGCGTGTGTGGACGGTGCAGGATCCGGGAGTGGGGGGAGGATAATACTTATACATATAATATGTATATATGATAACGTATATCGTCTCTCGCGCACGCGCACGAGCGTATATATATATATACGTATACCGGCCGCCCGGAGCACGTTCTTATGTGCTGCGCGCACCGTGGAAGCAGCGAAGAGGAGCGGTCACGAGATGCCGAGATAAATAAAAAATATTATACGCGGTGGCGGGGGGAGGGGGCGAGGCGGCTAAGACCACTGGAAATATTGTTTAGAACAGTAGAAAAAAAAAAAACCAGATCGTATCTCCGACCATAATATTCGGATTCGGTCGACCGGTTCCACGGCCGCAGAGAACCTTACACACGCGGTGGATGGATCACCTGCGGGCGACTCGCCCATATTCTTTCTCTTTCTCGCTCTTTTGCCCGCATCTCACTCTCTCTCTCTTTCTCTCTCTCTCTCTCTCACTCCTGTACGTTTCTTATTATTATTATTATTATAATCGCGCGTTATGGGATCATCGTGAGGGTTCGCGACTGCTGCACACGTCGCACAACAAAATGTACTGCCCAACCCGTGGCCATACGTATACCAAAATGAAGCATTGAAATGGAATACTACGCTTAGAGTGACCTATTGAATAGAATCAAATTACCGTATTCCTTGCCCAATCGGATCACTGATCAGGAACTGTTATCGTACTTTAAAATTAATGTTATCGGTTTTTGTATATCTTATCTAATATGATAATGTGAAAATTTAAAAGTGGTACCAACCAAATAAGAAGAATAATTTCATTTTTCTCAAAATGGTCTCTCTTAGCGTATTCCACATTTGATTGCTTCAATTCACGTATACGTAACAGTATACGGTATAGGCTAACATCTATATTATATTCTTTGCTCTATGACGTTTCAAATAATTATAGCTTTTACGGACAAAATAAGAAGATTGCACTGTCTGCAAATGAAATTAGTAAAGATATAAACAGGAACTTTTTATATAAGTGATATCACACTAACAACCGTCGTCACATTGTTGTCATATAAAATTTATATCAGTATCTCAGATGATCATCTAAAAAAGGACCGATTGAAATATTTTTAACTTGTAAATTGTATATGTATAAGAACACAATAATTGCGTTTTTTTTGTTTTAATTATTATTTCTTTACAATTCATTACAAATACATACGAGTAATTTATATAAAAGGATAAATAATATATCTACTCCTATAAGCCTAGGCTTGTGGTGGAGCAGAGGAGTGTTATCAAGCGAACGTTAGATTAAAATTAAAAAATTAAGAAAATAAGTAAAAACTAACCTCACCTGACCTACATAGTGTTGTTTTTTTCAACAAAAAAAAAAAAGGAAAATTAAATATTACGTGAAGAAATGAAGGAGCCGTGGATTGAAAATTGTTGAATGGGATTATTCTCGTGAGCGTTTTTGCATGTATTTACATTGATTGGCGAACTACCATATCTCAGATGTAAACTGTGCACACGAAATTTCAAGTTTTCTCATAAACAAACCGACACCTGAAGTTTATCCCCCCCCATCTCCCTTACCGTATTAATAATATAATAATAAACCGTTCTTTCACCGCGTTCACAAATTTTGTAAAGGCCACACACACACAAGAGGTCAACGGTGTAAATTTCAACAAGTCAAAAATACACAAAAACAACGCATATAATATAATAATACCTACGCTTTCATTCATAATAATGACGCACATATATTTAACAGTATAATTACAGTAGAGTTATATAATGTGAAATTAAATAAAAACTTTTTCTTTGAAATACCACTATTGTGCATACACGTTTCAGATAAATTATATTATTACGTTTAAAGAAGTATACTCGAATTACTTCATCACAGGTATTTTCATCGCGTTATTTAATATTAATTAATAATTTCACTATCCGTCATCGAATGTATTGGACTCCGAAAAATACAAAAAATCGATCATAAGTCATAGGTTCTTAATATTTTCTGGTTCATGGACCTCTTTCAGGTAAAAAAAAGTTTAACTACGGACCCCCCCCCCAAAAAAAAAAAAAAGAACAAACAATATTTTTCGAATTACTTTTTAATAATATTTATACTAAGACTTATCTACACAATAAATACACATTTGTATACAATTCATAGTATAAACAATAATTTATTTTATGTTTGAAAAAAAAAAAAAGAGTTCTCATTTCCAATATGTCTATTGTCTTTGTACTTTTCTGACGTGGGTAACAAAATAGGTTAAGTTAGGTTAGGCTAGGTTAGGTTCAATAAAGTTTTTAATAAAAATATTACATATAACAGTTTCTAACTCGAGACTTCTTCATTCGTCACATAATTTGAATTAATTTCAAACAAATTTTTTTTGTTTTGTTTTTGAGTTACCTAAAAATGTAATACATCACAGCCACTTCATGGACTCCCCGAGTAACCGTATCTACGGACCCCTTAAGGATCCATGGACCATCACCGGTTCAAAGAACTCCTGCTTTATGTCAGTGGCGTATCCAGAGGCGAGGGGCTAAGGGGGCTGCAGCCTCTCCCAAAATTTTTCATTCGTTATCCGCAGTATTCAATAGTTGACCTTTAATTTTATAGTGTCTAAATAATCTATAGTCATTATCTAATTAATAATTACAACATCTAATTAAGATATCATCGTCAATGGAAAATAATATATAAATATTCAATTAGGGTTTGACCAGGTAAACATATTTTAATTATTTGCACCTAAATGATAGAGTGAAATTTGTAAGAAGATTAAAATGAAATTTTTTAATTATTATTTCATTTTATAATAAATAAGACTGTACCTATGGTTTAAAATAGAAATGTTGTTGTTGGGAGGGAGGTATCATGATTAAAGTTAATGAAATCAAAAATAACTATGGAATTATTCGTCACTGATCAGCCCCTCCCTCCCCCCAAAAAAAAAAAAAAAAATCCTGGATACGCCACTGCTTTTAGTAGGTTGACTGTAATAATTTCCAATAACCGAGCCGCCCCCAGAATATATATATAATATTTTAGTAGTGGTATAGACTGCAGTTGCCCGTTCGGTTTTCGTCCAATGGGTTTGTCCGTACATAATACGTCTAATATATTATCATAATATTGCCCGATGCGTAGGTGTATATTATATGTACACGAATCCGTCCGTTCGCAGTGAGAATAACAAATTCATTTTCGTCCGCCGCCGCGCGTCACACGGCAGCAGTCGACGTTTCCGCCGAAGTCTTCTTGTGTTATATACGATGCCCACCTGTACGCGTATGTACGCACACAAAAATCCACCGCACGGAACGCCGCCGCCGCCGACGACGACTTTCGTCCATTAGCCTTCGGCTAGGTCCGTAGGTAATATTTTTTTATTATTTTTTGCTCTTTTTTTCCCGTTCTCGTTTTGTGTCGTCAAACCCGCGTGAGGCGGCCTGCGGGTCTCGGAGGATTACCGTGTGGTGGTGGTGGTGGTGGCGGCGGCGGCGGCGGCGGGTCGCGCGTTAATGGATTGTTTCGCCGACCGTGAAGGAAGAAAAAATATAATATGAAATAGACGACGGCCGACGGAATGAAACAGCCTAATGATCCCGAGCCTCTAATATTTTAACAACAACAAACGATATAATAATATTATTATACTATATGCTACGGATTTTTACACCCCCCGTCCTCTTCTTCCACCACCACCACTACCACGTCATTCCGAGTGCGCGTGCAGCGGCGGCGGCAACAGGTAGTGGAGAAAAATTATTACATATTATATTATTATTGTTGTGGGTCGGTTTCGAACTCGTTTCGACCGGAGACTTAAACGCGCATACAACACTCATCGTCAACGTCGTCGTCTCGCGCGCTGCAGTCGCGTCGTCGGTCGGCGAGATATCAAAACACACAATAATAATAATAATTCGTCTCTGCTATACACCGTCGCCGCTGTTGTTGTAATATTATAGTTTCGTTTAGTTTTTATTATTATCTATTTTTTTTTTTTTTACTGTGATCATCACGTGCTCCGTCTGTCTGTTACATTATACGCCGCCCGCGATGACATTATACATCTATTTATACACACACACACACACGAAGCACGTGGTTATAAAAGTCGACGCACGTGGGGGGAGAGGGGGGGGGTAATAATTGGTCGATAACACATAATACAGTAGAAACCGTATATAATTTATACAATCAAGGGACCGGTGAAAATTGGTCATAATAACCGGATAATCAAAATGATAAATAAAATTGAAAATTTGATATGATTTATAATTCAGGCACGTAACTAAGGGGTGGCCGGGCCACCCTTATAAGTTTACTGGGGTCATCCCTGCAACTATTTTGTTGATGTACTTAGGTTAAATATTAAACGTTCAAGTCGAACTGCAAAAATCATTGAGAGGAAGGATATATTATATGAACATCAAATAATTCTGATTTTATAAGTTTTTTCATTAAGCATATAACATAACAGTTATTACAATATTATTATTAGGTACATATTGTTACAGTGATATTTTGATACCTATTTTTGTTCATCGTGTGTGCCACCTTATTCCAGCGATGAGTGGAAATTACTGGTAATGGGAGTGAGAATTAAAATGAAAATTTAGTACACAAGTCATAGGTAAAATTGGATTGACTATAGAATTAATATTGTTATGAAGTTATGAACATAATAAAATGTTTGAAACAAGACATACTCGTTATTTTCAAATTTCAAACATGATAACAATGCGGTTGTCTTGTGTTTTTTTTTTTCGTCTCGGGATAGAGTTAAAATTTGCCGTCCTAGCTGTAAATTCCTGGCTAAGTGCCTGATTTACACGAACATTATACATGTTTTGAATTACACAAATGTATTCAATTTTTATCTTTAAATAATGGTAAAAATACATACAATATAATAATATAGTACACGGGTGGCCAAATTGTGGCTCGCGAGCCGTATGCGGCTCTCGTTCTATTTTCGAAAACAATAATAATCATATTGAATAGTGTAGGTATAACATTTTCTTTTTATTTATCACAATTTTAAATTTTGAATTATGGCTTTACCGGTATAAAGTTTGAATTTGTATTTCAACGAGTTTCTGATCTGGTTACATTGAACTGTGATCGACTCAGAGTCAATCAAATTAAGATGATCTTTAGTTAAACGTGAAAAATATTTGGATTCGGTTATTTTTATCATCAATTTCAAAACGATTCACAAGAAAATTTCATTCCAAAGATTTATTTTAAATTATTGATGTTTGGGTTGGTCAAAAAAATAGAGATACTCTTATATAATATATTCTTACAAAATTCCAAAACAGATTATTTTTAAACTTTTTACACCGAAATTCTGAAAGTTCTATTCTCAATAACATACACTAAAAATGAATTCAAATGACTTTTTTGGTTCTTGATATTATAATTTTATTTATCCATTGCGTTTCGTGAACATATTATTCACCTCTGGTAAATTACGCATTGGCGGCGCGCGCGCCCCAGAAGACGGTTATTAATCGTGTTCTATCTATGAAATTATCCAAGGAGAATAAAAAAAAAAAAAGAAAAAACCCCGTTCGCGACGAAATAATAATAATAATTAATTCCAGACCCAAAGCCGGTGCCGCCGCCGTTGCAGACAGACCATGACAGCCAATGTTAATGAAACAACGCGGGGCGAGTACCTATACATAATACATTATTATAATACAAAATACAGCGTCGAGTTCGCCGCGTTCTACCGATAATCAATTCTGACGCGTCTTTGTCTTTGAGTACACATTTTATACACACACACACGTGCACCAACCTCGAATGACGTTCACTAACACACACACACACGTGCACGTGCACTACTAGCAGCAGTATTACATCTACACGGACAGAGACCATCACCAGGCACCGCGGTGGCTTTCGCTGACCGATGGGGTCTCGACGACAACCGGACGCGCCCTTTGCATACGAAATTACCTCTCTGATGGCTACACATAATAATAATATGTATTATCCATAGGTGCCACGCAATAAACTTACCTATATATATATGTGTGTGTGTGTACACGATAATATACGACGCCAATTTGTTACACGAGCACATCGCAAACACACACACACGTATATAATAATGTAAGTATACACGTACATTGTGTGTATACGAGCACATTAAATCACCCCGAACGGCCGTGGAGTCCCATAGAGCTCGGCGCGTACGCGATTATTATGCAAAATATATACACGGTACACGCACCCGCATGGTGTGTAATGAAGAAAACCGGAATTTCTGTCTACGACGAGCTTGTGTGCGTGTGCGTGTCCCTCGGCACGTATATAATACCTACTGTAATCACTTCCCTCCGCTCGGAGGAGCCGGCTCGCGAATAATCCACTGGGTGTTCGTTCGTTGCAGTCATTTATAATTATTATTATCCACACCCCAACCCAGTCGTTATAATATGTGCTCGGAGAAGGAACGAGCACAAATGGAACGGGGGTTTTTTCCGGTTCGTCCCTTTTCCGAGGAGAAATCTTCTCTTAACCCCCTAGATCGCTATAAAACCGTTCGTCAATTCCATGAACACTGATACGATTAGAGTGCGGATTTTGAAGGCATTTGCTTTTTTTTTTTTTTTTTTTCTATCGCTCTAAAACGAAGCTACGTTAGCTATAAATTCGATTTATACCACTTAGAATAAAAATTCACGACATCTTATTTTGCTTTTATTCTGTTTAAATGCTTTTTGCGATATTTTGGGCATTTTTTTTTGCTTATAAATTACATTTTTTCAAAATGTGTTCCAAATAAAAGTATTTAAAACATTTAATTCAGTTTAAGGAGATTTTTTTTTAAAAATAAATGTAATTGCCCCCAATGCAACTCCGATGATTAGGTTAATCATTTTGTAACTATTTTTTTTTTAACAAATTTTGATGAATTAGGTATCTTAAAAAGAATAATTCTAATTTATAAACTAATAAATAATTATAATACGTTTTTCGTAATTAATATGTACATTTTTTTTTTATCAAAAACCCCATTTTAGATTCTGAATGAAGTGAAGAAGCTGGTGTTTTTACAATGATGTTTATTTTTTTTTCTGTGTACAACTTTTCGTATAGAAATACTTGTCCAAAAGTTTCGATCAATAACTTTTTAAAACCCGATTCGCCTCTAGATTGTACTTTAGAGAGGTCATTTTTTGAATTTCTCAATTC
>JAIPRM010011467.1:0-12878 GCA_025469315.1 Stegophylla sp. TES_Ste_2020
TAGTAAATTGGTAAAATCTATTCAACATTTTCAGGGCCCGATTAACATAATGCGTAGCCCTTGGAACATATTTTTCAAAATCCCATAGTGAGGTGACCTAGATGAAACTAGTGTTAGATAACTGGTTTGTGAATTGGATTTTTCTTGATAACCAAAAAGAAAATCTACAGAAAACTTTTGGGTTTTGAATTTTACGATAAAAACTATAACACTTAAAGATTTTTAATATACTTAAATTTTGTAAATTATTTTGGAATACTGTATGGGAAAATAGCCCGCTTTGACTGCTAGGCACAAGGCACGTGCCTACCTTGCCTATACGTTTATCCTAGCCTGAACATTTGATAAAAAAACCCCAAGAAAACTATATTTTTTTTTTTTTAACTTTATGAAAACTTAAATATAGAGGTAGACAGTATTATGAGAAATTTTTTGGTGCAATACTTTTTTTTTCTTATCAAAATAATATTTTTTTCCTTTTGTTAGTGTTAACAGTGGGATATAAAACTGAGTAAATATATATACATACATTCATCAATTATAATAACATACTTGATAATTTTCAAGTCGAAATTTCTAGAATAAACTGAATCCCCCCCCCATAATTTCACTTATACAACATAGTTATAACAAATATACATATATATATATATAATAACTCTGTCAGCATAAGTCGCGTAGTATTTTATTAGTCCATGTTTCGCCGGGCACAATAAAATGACACTGTTGCTCGTAACAATAATAATAATAATAATTATTATTATTATTGTAATTGGGTGCAATAACACTTTGTGTAATGAATTACATTTTATTAGTTTTCACCGACAATAATGCGCGGCGAGAACTTTGCGCGTGTTATAATATAAATGCTCTCCGGGGCGATATTTCTGAACAACGTTTCCTTTCCGCAGCAATTCATAGCAGTATAGTAGGCCGACCGACCGACCGTAATTGATAATTACACACCATTTGATTTAACACACTTGTACACGGTGAATTGGAGTGTATAAATTATTATCATTATTATTATTATTATTATTATTATTATGCCGGGACCGCCACCGCCTCCGCTCCTACACTCGTTAAGCCACATAACCCTTACGACCCCGACGAGCTGCAATAAAATTCGCGTCGAACGCGGTTCATATTATTATTATACTCGGGAATTCCATTCGAAAATTTTAACCCTTCGTTTGCTGTATATATATATATATATATTGGATTTTTGAATGCGAGTATTTTTGCAAGACTATCGGATAATAATATTATAGAAAACGAATTTTCATCTTTGGAAAAAAATAATAATAAAAATCGACGAAATCGAATAGGAGGAGGATTTGATCGTCTTGCCGGCACGGTACACAGAGAAAAATGAAAATATTCGATACGGGTATATGGTAAGTAGTATAGTGCGAATTTTGGCTCAATGGAACGCGATATTATTATTTCACAATTGTTATTCATGATTTTCGCCGAAATACAAATCCACGTAAACTTTTAAAATACCACGTGAATGTATTGAATGTTAGCATTGTGATTCCACTGCTGTTTTTTTTTTTTTTTTTGTTTCCATTCTCGAAGAAAACTTTTTTTTTCAACAAAAAATAAGCGCGTTTTTCATCTAAAAAATTGGCTGCGACTTGTTTGCGCACAATCTTCTATTTTTATTTTATTTTTACCTGAAACGGAACTTTTTAGATTCTGAACGAAGTGAAGAAGCTAGTGTTTTTACAATGATGTTAATTTTTTTTTTCTTTTTTGTGTACAACTTTTCGTATGGAAATACTTGTCGAAAAGTTTCGATCAGCATTTTTTTGAAACTGGATTTTCCTCTAGACTGTACTTTTAAAGGAGTTATTTTTTGAATTTCTCAATTCTTCAATTTTTTTTTTTGGAAAAAACTACCCAAAATTTAACAAAAACGACTCGGAAACCTTCATTTTTTGGATCCGAACTATATGAAAATTTCGAACATAGATAAAAAATAATATAAAAGAAAGATTTTGGCGCAAGAAAATTTTGAAAATGTTAAAAAAAATTTTGGACATTTTTTTTTCTTATATTATTAACTTCCTTTGTTCAGAATCGTTTTACTGAAGAAATGATTTATCGTTTCTTTAAAATTCCATACACCCGTCAAGAGAATCCCACTCGTCGTGCGTAGAAAACCCCGACGAGTGAAGTACACACATTTTTTTTTTTTTTTTTTTACATTCTTCCGGTAGTGGGTGTCGGCAAATAAAAACAAACACACACATATATATATATTTTTTTTAAATAGAAAATTCTTTGTCGCAGTCTGTGCCGCCCCCACATTAGTGTTGTTCATTAGTGCTATTCGGTGTTTATTCGATTCAACATATTATAGAAATAACGAATCGTTACCATTATATTATTTACGTACATTTGACTATAACGAAATAATGCGATTATCATTCAAAACAAACTCCACACCATCACTTAGCATATGCCGTTGGGAATTAATTTATGATTTATACACGACAACACGGGCGTGAAAGTCGTGTTCCGGATTTATCGAAAAATATAATAATAATAATAATAATAATACAACTCCGAAAATCTGTTACTGCTGCCATGTATGCGTGTTTTTGACAGCGCAGTAATATATAAATATATGTGCGAAATATGTTTGAAGTGTCGCGGGCGCACGTGCTTTTCACTCTGTCTCTCTCTCTCTTTCTCTCCCCCACCTCTTATTCCTTTTCCTCGTTCTCCCTTCCCCTCCCGTCGTCCGATGATATTCTTTTCTCTCTTCTGGGCGTTTGGCTACGGCCGTGGTACCGTCGTCGCTGCCATTACTGTCGTCGTACAATTTTCACACTGAACACACACACACGCACCCCTCACCACCACCACCACCACTACCTGCGGGTTTTGTTTGACAAAACGTTTGGCGAGGGTGTAGACAATTTCGACCACAATAGAGGGCGGCATTCTTACCACGAATAATAATGATAACAATAATAATATGCTGAGTAACCGGATGTAAAAAACAATTTACGTCAAAAAAAAAATATCGTATATGATAAACGAATAATAATAATAATAATAATAATAATAATATTCCATTTCGCGCGCGCAGGGCCATTATTTTATTTTGGTGATGTGCGACGTTTGTAAATGTCGAAAGCCAACACCATCGATATAAATTATCTTGATTTACACACTTTGAATGACGTGTTTCGATTAAAGTTGACTGCGTTTTTGTTTTTTAAACTATATTATCGTGCACCGAGTTGACAAAAATGTAAATGAAAAAAAAATAAATAAATAACACATATATTATTATAACTTTTGAACCGTCTGTCGTCGGTGCAGTTGATAGACCTAACCGCGAATAATTTATTGGCGAGAGGGATACTCTGACTGGTCAAAATTCTGGTCAAAAAAAAAAAAAAAAAAACCTATGAAATTACATTACATCCCTAAGTCGAAGAAGACAATGCTATTGATTTGGAAACATTTAAATTATTTTGGAATCTGATCTTAATGATGACCAAGAAAACGATATTATAATATCAGACATCGTTAATTTTAAAACAAGAAGTGGCCCGTTTCAAAGTCGTTTTATCGTGGGCTGCAAATAATAATTCTTTAAGAAATAATTCTGTAACTGCGGCAAATTGGTGGAAAGGTAATTAAAAAAAAAAAAAAAAAAATATATTAAAAGTGTTCTTGCTGAGATTGCTGAAATACATTCGATAAACCGTAATAAACTAATTAGCTTCTGTTTACCATTACTTGAGATTGCTGAAAAATATGGAAATAGATACAGAAAATATGATCCATTATATTTTATTGATAGTGATTTATAGAAGATGATGATAATGACGAATAATCGAAAACTTAATATAAGTATTTTATTACTGTTATTTTCCTTTTTTTTTTTTTTTGTTTATGAATACCTTTTTCCATTTAAGTACATCATATTTTGAATGTTGATAAAAAAAAAAAGAGAGAGAGATTTTGACCGAATTTGACAATTTTGACATGTCAAATTCCTAATAATAACACTACAACAACAGGAGGAGCTTTGACGGCGAGGTTCACGCCGCTGTGTAGTTCGAGTACCGATGATAAAAATTTCACATAAAAGCGTATCGGACAGATCTCGTTGGAATACGTGCAGAGGTGCTGTGCCTACGTGTAAATATATTTATTTATACACACACACACACACACTTTGAAGTGTATGCGAATCGACTTTATAACATTTTTCTTCGTATCGACGACGACGTTATATTATGTACTACGCGCGTTCGGAATATATGTATATATATATTTTTTTTTTTTTTTACTGAGAATTACGCGTAAATATAATAAATACAAAAAACTCGAAATCGAAATGCGCGTTCGAACTTCTCGAATAATAAATATAAAAAAAAAAAAATTGTATACGTTTAAGGTATTATTCTCTATTTGTCCAAGTGACGTGTACGATGTACACAATGGCAATAT
Organism: Stegophylla sp. TES_Ste_2020; assembly: GCA_025469315.1. Classification (NCBI taxonomy): domain Eukaryota; kingdom Metazoa; phylum Arthropoda; class Insecta; order Hemiptera; family Aphididae; genus Stegophylla; species Stegophylla sp. TES_Ste_2020. Next base: position 4,480 of record JAIPRM010011467.1, read on the forward strand.
TGTTGACAATTTGATTTGATTTAGTTTTTTTATTCGCTCTGTATTTGTAAACTTTTCACGTAGGTATACACTCGATTTCCAGTCATATTCACGGTCAATGACAATTATTCAGTATTTTAGATTTTCCATCGAATCCTAACGATTAGCGTTGCCACTATATTCATATACTTTTTCTTTTTTTTCTCTCTCTCAATTCATTCGGCGGTCGGGCTCGAATTTATAAAAATGTAATATCTCGTTTTATTTTTTTTTTTTTTTTTTTTTTTACCGTGCACTTTTTTTCCCATTGTTTACTGTTTTTAATTTATTCCGTCGGGCTTAATTGAGTTTTCTCCCGGGACAGCTCTCTCACCTTTCAGATAATAGCACCCCCGGGGACGGGGAGGTTTTTTTGTATTCTATATAACTTGCGTATGTAACTGACATTCGTTTTGAATCGCATTTAAACGATCGTTGAATAAATAAAATAACTACGTATTCGCCTGTTTCTGTTAGTAATTTGATAAAAATATTTATGAAAAAAAAAAAATGATAGAGAATAACGATTTGAAATTATTTTGTGGCTTATTATAATATTATAGTGTAAAAAATCTCAGAAAACCACGGTATTTCGTACGTTAAATGAAGCGCGCGATATATTACACAGTGTGATCCATTTAAACTCTGGAATTGCACGGCAATATAGAACAACATATAATGGCCCCGCTATATTTTGAAATTATTTATGTGCGATTTGCTTTGGAGAACAAACCGGATGTAAGACGATAAAAACGCCGTGGCGGACGACCGAATACGAACAATGGAAGGGGGATTGTTCTTAAATCGTTTTGTTTTCCTATAGGTGTTTGGGGGCTGTAAGGGGTGAGATTTATTATTACATATTACACACACACACACACACACACACACACACAGACGAATGTGTGCGGTGCGCTTTAAAGACATTGCCAATTTTCATCTCGAGTTTCCTCGAGTACGCTTGTAAAATAAAATTTTACTATTATTATAGGTCTGGCACAAACGTAAACATTACCTACTAGCGTTGGAATACATTCGCTTATCTCTATATTGTCTGGTAAACGCGTTATTTTATTTTTATCTCGCACATTAATTTGCCTCCAGAACTATGTAAAATGTTTACAATACTCACAAGTGAGGGACGCGATTTCTGGAAATAGGCCGTAAGAGAATGTCTTGTAAAGATTTCTTTAGAGATTTTTTTTTTTTTTTTAAATTAATATAGTATTGCGGTGAATAATAAAATTTTGTGCAATTTACACGAAATATAGATTCTCATTAGTATAAATATCTATATTTTGTATATATTTTGTCATTCCAATTATTACGGGAGTACCGGTTTTCAGTAATAGTTGTTGTCACAATATAATATAGATTTAAATAATTTATTGACATTTTTTTTGATCCCTTAACCTATAATAGCTTATACTGATTTTATTTGTTACGATTATGACGGACAAAATGTCCTTTTTTAATTTTAATTTTCTCAATTAAAATAATTGTTAATTACATTTTACATAATTAAATTATTTTATAAATGGCTGTGATAATTGTATGTATATATTAAAAAGTTGAAAGTATTTATTGAGGAGAGGGACTATGAGGCTGTAGCTCCATTTAAAATTTAAGAAAAATGTGCAAAATCATTAATAATTTGAATAATCGTACCAAAGTCGAAAGAACCCGTCTACACTTACGTTTTATTCAATATTTAGGATTCTAAATGGAGAATCAAAAGATCTAATGATTTATTTATTTTCCCTGCAAACTTTTAATCGAAAACGTGATTGAAACTTTTTACATCAGTACGTTTAAGATATGAAAATTTTTCCAGAAAAATTCGGGTACCGTGTTGATTCAAATTGATAATTTTCCGAAAGTCTCAACAACATTTTCGAAAAACACGGAGAAACTATCAAATGTTGAGTGAAAACGGTGAAATATATTTTTTATAAAGTAATAAAATAATAGTAATATAACTTGAAAATTGTACCCATTATCAAAAAGAGTAATTATAGCCCAAAAATAAATTTCAGAAAAATGTACTACTACTTTTACGATAATAATTGAATTTAAAAAAAAAATATCTTTACATATATTATAATTTAATGTCAACATGTGCTGTTTTTTGTAAAAAAAAATTAATATTGATTTTTTTTTTGTTGTTTTTTGCAGGTAAGTTTAATGTGAAAAATATTTTTCCAATTGTTGGTGAGTATACCGCAGATAATAACATTTATATACAAAATGCAACGTGTGTAATTCAGGAGCAATTCATTACCCTAAGCAGGATCACCGTGGTTTAAAAGAGGGTCGTGACAGAGAATCGCCCAAAATAATAATGTATTCAATTGTTTTTAAAACGATACCATGTTTTTTTTTATTCGTAATCAGAACACTCGTTCTCTGCCAGAATATTGTAACGTCATTGTCCGTTCTACACCTATATCTACCTACCCAGTGGCGGCGCGACAGAGTGTTTTTGGGAAATGTGTCCCAAACTTAGAACTGGTGGGTGGGTGGTACCAAGGTGGCTTGAATTTTATGATTTATAAATAATTAGGGTTTTAGATAGTTTGAGTTGGTAATACATTTTTCGTAAACACATTATTTTGAGAGAAAAAAGTAAATGCATTGAGAGAGGATTAATTATAACTGTCCGATCAAATTTCTCCTCATTTTTAGGGGCAAAAGTAATTTTTGGGAACACCAAAATTTTATGTATAAATAATTGGGTGAGTGGTTATGGTTAAAATAAATATTGCCGTCCCACAAACAAAATTTGTTCGCGCCGCCACTTTACCTACCTATAACACGATAGTAATAAAAGTTGCAGAACTTAATAAATAATTTTAATAAAGAGTGAACAACGCGAACAAACGCTTTGCGCGATATCGTAAACAAGTTAAAACGTAAATAAGTTCGTCGTTTGTGTTTCACTTTAATCCGTTTGAAAAAAAAAAAAAAAAAAAAAATCATAACGAAATCAGGAAATTGCTATTTGTTGCGATTTATTACCTACGAAAATCTCGCGTCGGATCCCCGCAACCCCGTTCGGTACTACCATATTATTATAATATTATGTAATAATTACAAAACCGCTAATGGGAATAGAATTTCCATTAATGGTGTCGCGATTAGCCGCGCTTAGCATCGCGAAAAGTTAAGTGTACTTTACATATATATATATATATATATATATCGTATAGAGAACAGTTCACCGCCGGCTAAACGGAAATTACTGTGAAACGTTTTAACTTTTGCGCAAATAACGTCGTCGTCGTCGTCGTAGTCAACGAGAGGAGGAGGGGATGGGATAAAGTATGTTTAAATGCGTTGATGATGATGTTCTCTGTGCGTAAATCTACGAGTCATTGAAACACGAGTACACACACACACCGAGAACACACTTTATACTTACACAATAGTTGCTCTATTTTACTTGTACGCAAAATCTCTTCGTGAAATGCAAAGGTGTCGATGGAGTGCACGCGTTAATCTCTCCCCTATCTATCCATCCACCCCTTTATAACTTCATAACCGCCACTGCCGCCGATGTGCCTCTCCTTTGTCGAATTTTACAACACCTATATATATATATATATATATACAAACACTCAGTATACCTCTAGCTACCTTTATGACATCCCCATCATAGCTATCCCCTCCTCTTTACAGGCCCGCGTTCAGTCCACTCTCTGCCCTACAATCGGTGGTGTCAATGACGGGCGTCATCGTTATTGTCACTGTCGTCGTTGATGTTTCACAAGGAAATGAATATTAATTAAAACGTTACCGGCTTCACCCTCCGAGCGGAGTGTGATCATGTCATTGTGTTCGAATCGACACCGACTCTCGGAGTGTACACAAACACACGCGCATGCGCATAAAGTGTGTAAAAAAAATTACACGTGTAAAATACATGACGTATAGAATTTGTCCCGGTTTACTAAGACACTTTTCATCGTCAAAAGTCATCTCAGAGGTTCGCCGGACTCGATGCGACAACACTTAATCATATATAACTTTACTAAAATAAATCTTTCTCTTCAATGTGCTCCACTCAAATTATGTATTTGTTATGTTAATATTTCGAAACGAATTCAAATCGATTTTATCGCTTCAACATAATATACTGTTACCGACGGTCTACGATCCAATTTAAATTCAAAATAATTAAATAATTCTGTTTTAATGAACCCGTTGTATGCGCTTACTTAAGCTTTAATCATTTTTTTTTTTTAATTATGCACATCGTCTCGATTTCTTTTTCTTTCTTTCTCATGCAAATTATATCATCATTAATTAAAATTATTATTGCACGCAATGGTTTTTAACAAAAAATAACAGTAAATAATTAAAAGTAAAGCGTGGAGAGATTAAGTCTATCGTTGTAACGTGTTCGTAAGTAGAATAGAATAATATTTTTAACGGCACCGATTCACCCACGTCGAATGTTCGTCAAAAGGGTTGGGATTTTATAGCACTTAAAATTGCATAAATATGCTCTATAAAATTACCTTAAATGTCGCTAAATATGCGCTAAAAATATGCAAAAAAAGGAAATTTATTAATTAATAACTTACATATTATTAAAAGTAGTTACTTAAGTTTTGAAATCATTTAGTCATTCTGATCAGAATCCTGAATGGCTGTAAAAAAAAAAAAAATTACCCATTTTGTATCTTTAAAAATTTTAAATACAAGTAAGCTATTTAAAATGTTCGCCTCGAGTGTTACATTGAATTAATAAATGCTCGGTCAGATTTTCAAAAAAATTTTCACAAAAATCTAAAAACACGTTTACTAAAATATATTCATATTCATAAAATATGAACGATTTTGATTAAAAATCCAAAAAAGTCTTAAAAAATCCAAAAAAAAAAACTAAAATATCTCAAAATATAAAAAAAAGCAAAATACAATTTTTTATTTGAGTTCTCTGTATGATAAAACACATTTTTACCTTACTCTGCTACATTTTAAGCATCTCGTAAGAAATATGCAAATGCTATAAAATCCCAACCCTGATTATTATCGAAAAAAAAAAATTGAACAATTTTTTCTACTTAACCTACGTGTCGTATTATATTACTAAAAACCACTAAAAAGCAAGGTAAACCTGTTTTATCACGAGTCTTCTCAGTGGGGCCCAGTACTTTTCTTAAAAATAAATAAATAAATAAAATATATACAAAAAAAAAAAAAAGTAAAAACACAAATGACCGAAAGGGTTTATTATGTTTTTAATCATCCGTGGATAAATGACACGAGACCGTTCGTAAACATAACGTTTTCGTTTTTTCTCTCATCACCATCATAATAATAACAATAATAATAATAATAATAATAATAATATGATAATCTACGTTCGTTATCTCGAATTCGTTATTCGCGCTAAATTATTTACTCGTTTACCTTGTCTGTGACGCATGATAGATACACTCGCATTAGGTAGGGGCGGGTAAAACGCACAGGGTTTCTAGTCAGAAAAAAAAATAATAATAATAATACGAAAACCCTTCACGGGATAACATCGCCGCATACTTTACCCAAAGCCGGTTGTATATATTATAATAATATGTATATTACTTACGGCCGTGACGTATTTCCTCGACGCGTACTTGCCCGAGTTGTTGCGAAAGCGTTTCGTATTATTATTTCCCGGCGTTCCACGTCGTTCCCCGACGACGACGCCGGGAAAGTTTCAGACTCTATACTTATATACTCAATACGACCCGACCGAAATTGTCCTATATAACATATTATATGCATATTATTATTATACATTATGTGTTGACAGTCGCAATATTATTAGAAAATAAACTAATACTGCGGTCCGTTGTCTTAGCAACGAGTAACAAACGCGATAGGTGTTACGTTTTATAACATCTTTGGAAAAATATGTTACGGATTAAAAAATATACTCTGTGACGAATCCGATATTAATTCTCAGTGTGCGGAAACAATGCACGATATTAACTTGTAAGGACCTATTACGGTAGAGTCTCATGACCCGAATTATCATCTGATTCAGATCGAATCGAGTCTAAAAAAAAAACTATGTACTTCGCTCGTCGGGTGGGATTCTCTTGACGGGTGTATTGAATTTCGAAGAAACGATAAATCATTTCTTCGACAAAACGATTCTGAACGAAGAAAGTTAATAACATAAAAAATAAATGAAAATAAGAAAACAGTTGTCCAAAATTTTCAAAATTTTCTCGCGCCAAAATCTAGCTGGTATTATTTTCTATCTATGTATAAATTTTCATATAGTTCGGATCAAAAAATTATGGTTTCTGAGTCGTTTTTGTCAAATTTTTGGTAGTTTTTTCAAAAAAAATAAAAATTGAAGGATTGAGAAATTCAAAAATTACCTCTTTAAAGTACCATCTAGAGACAAATTCGGTTTTTCAAAAAAGTTGCTCATCGAAACTTTTTTCGAAAATTTTTTTTTTTTCTTTTATTATTAACTTCCTTCGTTCAGAATCGTTTTACTGAAGAAATTATTCATCGTTTCTTTAAAATTTAATACGCCCGTCAAGAGAATACCACCCGTCGTGCGAAGTACACCCATCATGCGAAGTATGTCCGGCTTTTTTTTATCTAAATTTTTAATTTTTTGTCATAAATATTTAATGAAGAGTAAATTTACTCGTATAAGTTTTGCAGTACAATTTGTACAGAAATATATTGAAAATAAAACGAAAATCTGAGATTAATTTCATATGCGTGATTGAAACTTGTAGCATACTTTTTGAAAAAAAAAAAACATCGAGTGGGATTTTATTGAATGCTTTTTCAGACTCATAGTGATGTTAAAAAAAATAGTTTCTCATCTGTGCGACTGAACTGTTAAATTCCCAAATAATAACAAGGGCGGAAATAGCGTACGAGGAAAAAAAATGATTTGAAAATTTTTTTTTTTTTTTTTATCTCTAATTTTGCGAAAAAGAACACGTTTTGTACTCGTTATACCACGATGATTATTTGAATTTCAACTGCGCGAGAAAACAGATTATAATATTATAACCAACTGTAGATAGTTTCATTTCGTGTGCATTAATTTTGTTATAATAATTACTTTTTTTTTTTTTTTTTTATTGCATTATTGCAATAATCTCGTCGGTAAGTATTTTTGTCTTACTAGTCCGTGTAGTAGTACGACGACTTCTGTTTGTGGGATGGGGAAACGCGAAGGCGAAATCGATGATGATACAACTCCGCAATCTCGGAGTCGATAATAAATTTAAATTTACATAATTAGATAAAACTTAACGGGCCGGCCGTCTTAAATTAATTGTTTTATTTAATTTAACGTTTATTTTCCCGCTCGGAATATCTCTGTTGTAGGGGTGTACAACGACGACGACGACGACGACGTGGCAATTAACGACGCCCGTGTCTGTTCTTGAAATTAACGGCCTTTCCGTTACAGACTCCGTTCTGTCGGGCATCGGTACCACCACAGGCCGTTGAGTGGGTGGGGAGATGATTATATATATATACATATAAATGCGGCAGAGATTGGGGGAAAAAAATATCTTTGAAAAAAATTATTATTTATTTTTTTTTCCCCCCCGAGTCCGTTTAATCATCAAAATCGATTGATCTCAGTTTATAACATCCGTTTGCAGTACGTTCAAAGTATATAATAAATATTCTCATTTGTCATATAATCATACTTAATATAAATCATTATTTTTAATAATCTTTTCTTATTTCTTATTTAAAGTTCGTAATACCCCAATTGGGGGGGGGGGTGTAATGAGTACAGTTATTGTATTTTCACAAAAATTATTGTACAACATAAACCAAAATATTCTATTAAAATTATACAGAGAGAGACAGAAAATAAACAAAAGCAAACAAGTAAATACACAATATATATATCATACATACATTAACACAAGTACCATGCACATAATATACACATACAATAGATACATGTAAGTCAATTTATATTCGTTATTATATTTTTTAACTTTAGTTTCGAATCGAAAGAAAAATCAAACTTAGGTACATTGTTACAAGAATCTAAAAGGCGATACTCCGGACTATGTTTTATTATATTTGTTGAGCATTTATTTTTATTTGAAATCAAAAAGATTACTGGGCCTCACTGAGAAAACTCGCGTGGAGGCCAAGGGTCATCAATTTACAATATTCTAAATTAAATATTACACATCTAAAATATAACATGAGAGATATAAGACAGAATAAAATACAAATATAATAAAATATTACCTATACCCAGAAAAATACTTACTAATATCAATGAAAAAAGTATATAAAACTAAGGAAAAACGGGTATGATTTGGAGCCTATGAAATCAAATCATAGAAATATGACATGTTGTATCATTAAATTAACAATAA
>JAIPRM010011469.1:0-12876 GCA_025469315.1 Stegophylla sp. TES_Ste_2020
ATTTCGCATTTTCATACCTATACTGTTTTTATTTGTATCAAAATTTAATTTGATTTTAGAAATTTTGTTCTATCGGCTTCTATTAATATACGGCATTGTAATAAATAAGAGATAACTGATAAAGCACCTTAACGCGAGATTACAATTTGTAATGTGGCTATATCGGGTAGACAGTGTAGTTTCAAGTTTGTAGTAGGTATTAATTAGTAATTAAAAATAATTATGTAAAATTTTTGTAAAATGAATGTAAAATACCAATTTTTTGTTAAATATTTCACGTTTTTTAATAAATATTTTGGCATAAATAAGAACATAAATATTCAAATATTTTGACTTTTTTATTACATAAAAATCCACGCCCTAGTTATAAGAAAGGTAAGTCAACCGTCTGAACATTACTAATAACATACTACACGTATACTAACGTACATAAGATGTGTTTTTGTAAATGAACGAACATTTGCAGCCTCGTTATATTCGAGATTTTATGGTCAACCGGCTGCAAATGGTACATATTGTACTACGCGAGGGATTACATTGAAAAAAAAAATACAAAAACCCAGTGATTGCATGTGTATATACACAATAATAACGCTATAATATGTATATATATATATATATATTATATAGAGTTGTATGTGAGTCAAAACAATGGTGATTATGTTTTATACTTTTTCAGAAAGACTAAACAATTCTGAGCTTGTCGATATATAGCCAAAACAGTTGTAAAAAATAAAATTATTAACTGTAGTCCGCGATCTATACTCATATTTTTCGACATTCCTCATACCTATTATTATAGTTATATTTATATAAACATACATACATACATACATTCTTATATATACATAGGTAATGTATTTACACAATGAAAGGAACGTCTAGATTCAAAATATAGCTATATATATATACAGCACAACTCGAAATTTATTTTCGACTGCAGTGAGTAGATTATGAAATTTCGCACGCTTAATTTGTTTCCAATAGCTGCGGCAGCAACTCTCACGTCACAATTCATATGTGCCGTTTTAATAAAACACAAAACTATACGTGTGTGTGTACCAATACCTACATGGCTATACATATTTTTAAAGAAATACAAGCATTGCCCTTGATGGTGCGGCCACAAGTGCATTATAATACGTATACGCGCGCCGACAATTGAATCCATCGCGTGGTGCAGGTATGTCTCTTTTCGCACGTAGGTCCTTCTCCTCGTCCTCATCCTTCGTATACCAGGGGTTACGAACACAATGGTACCCATCGTTCCCTATTGTCCCGTGTAAATAACAGTCAACATACAATAATATATAATATGTATAAAAACACATGCACGCTCATATAAAAGGATGGCTGTGTAGCATATTATATATATACACATAATACGAGTATATTGATAGATATACACAACCAATGGGTGTACCGAAGCGTTTGCTAACTTTTATGGACTATTTGGGTCTGTACGCGAGCACAATGTAAATATTTCCACAGCATTTGAGGTATACCTAATTATATTACGAGAACAGCAGGTACCTCTTATGATGGCAGTTCGGTCAGGTTGCTGCAGCGGCCAAATATTTCCCGTGCAAGACGTGCCTCTATACGCAGTATAAAATATTATACTGAATGATACGATATATAATAAAATATAGTACGTACAATACATACATCGCAACAGGTTATATACGATGAGTACCTGTTGCCGTTGCCGATGAATGCAACTTTTGTATTCGTTTCACCGCAATAAATAGATGATGGTCTAAGTATATTATATTATTATTATTATTATTATTATTATTATTATTATTATTATTATAATCGTGTGTATGTACTATAGCACAAAATGACGGTGTATAGCAGGGATTCCCAACCGCTGTGCCGCGGCACAAAAGTGTGCCTCGAAATTCTGCTGGTGTGCCGTGTAATTTTTTTTCTTTTGATGTGTGTTTATTTATTTTATATTATTTATTAAAATTAATAAGTAGTTATATTTATAAAATTGACTTTGAAGTGTGCCGTAAAAATTTATAAAATGATCAAGTGTGCCGCCAAGTAAAAAAGGTTGGGAATCCCTGGTGTATAGGCTATCTGATAATAAATATTTTCCACTGTAAAACACGAATTGCGCATCGTATTAAATTAGTATACATTACACAGAAAGTGGAGGGGGAATAATCAATGTATACGACGAGCAAGTGTGGGGTTGACGGGCTGCACGAGATATAATAAACGTAATGTACGAAAACTAGTCTTATATTATATTATATAGTCTATACACATATTATACTAGCCTGCGTGTATATATACGCGAGCGCGTGCATAGCGGGACATTGCATTTTCGTCTGTGGAAATTATTATTAAGTATAGATATACATATTTTTTTTTTTTTTTTTATGAAATTAAAAAATGTCTAGATGTCTTATCATTTAATTAAACTGGGCCGCCGCGGCTGCCACCACCGCTGCTAGTACGGAAAGACCGCCATTCTTGTTTCCTGTTCGTATATACGTGTAGGTACACCGTGCCACGATAGTCATAAATCGTAATCGTTATTGTTTTTTTTTTTTTTTTTTAACGTGTGAACTTAGAGGATTTCGGATATTAACATCGCCACTTCTTATACATATATAATGTATAGTAATAATAATAATGAGGTATTCGACCGCGGCTGCTGTTGGTGCGGCGCCTCAAAATTCTTCTAAAATAATTTTTCGTCAAAATGTGTACACGCGTTGATTGATGCTTGCTTGTGTATGAATATTTCTTATGTATAATGTGCATATCATACTCGAGTGCCTTCATCTCTTACTGCAGGTATATGATAAGCAGATGAATAAAGTGTACAGTGTACACCCTTAAATCGAATCTAGGGGGAAAAAGCCCCTTAGAAAATAATTATTAAGTAAATTAAATTATGCGTAAATAAGTATAGATGCAATTTGGAAATTATTATTATCATAAATTCTCTATTGTAATATTATAGACATTGTTTTCTGATGTTAGGGCTTAGGTACTTGCTAATAATAACATCGAACAAATGAAGACATAGAAACAAATTTGTTTTTAAAATTTTTTATTTAGATTTTATAGTCAAATACGTACATTCTGTTTCCATAAAAAAAAATAAATATAGGTTCCAGTAAGGGTTGCGGTTCCTAATATTTTTCTTATTTCGGTTCTTTGGGTTCCGGTTACAATTCCTGACTGGTTGATTACTGGCCGTGTTGTTGATGTATATTAAGTACAAATGCGTTCCTTTAAACAAATCGCGATTTTTCCAATTAATATATAGCTATTGTAGAATCATATACATAAATATTTGTTATACAGCACGATAATCACTGTTTGTACAAGTAGGTACAAGAAGTCTTATTATCTATAAAACAAGAAATAAATACACGTTTTCATATATTATAACTTGTATGTATAATGTATATAGTTCTGTGTTCTCATTTAGACATAAAATAAATAAATAAATAAACGAGAAGAATCCATATGTTTTCGTATATAAATATATATATATACATATGTAAACATTAATTAACGAATCGATATACATATAAAAATGTAAATATTTATTATATTATGTAGTCTACATTCGATAATGGCGTATACAGGATGATTTTTTAAGCACACTCACCCTTACTTCGGTCGTAAAAATATAAGAATTGGGATTTTTTGCAGAATATTCAAGTTACTATAAGTAATATATTTTCCAAATATTTTTTTTTTTTTCATATTATCTTAAGGATATTTTTTTTTCAAATAACAACCTCCTAATTTAACTGTGGAATTTTATTTAAATTATTTTTATGTGAATTTTAATGCATTGAAATCAAAATTCGAAAGAGTATAATTTTTGAATAATTCAAAATTAAGTATTACGAAAAATAGTCTTGGATGAATATTTAGTTACCTACGTAGTAATGTCATGTATGCTTCATAGAGCTGTACATCCTTAACACTTAAATTTGAATAGTTCAAAAACTATATTCATTTAAATTTTGATTTCAATATATTAAAATATACAGAAAAATGACTTGAATAAAATTCCATATTAAAAATTGAGGGTTCTTATTTGAAAAAAAGTGCGTATGTTCACATGGACATTATTGAGGTGATTTGAAAAAAAATAGTGAAAAACTTGAATTTTTCACATAAGGAATTTTCAGGCCAAGCGACGATGTCGATTATAAGTACGCTTATTCATATTATAATAGATACAAGTCAAACGAGTACTTTAGTATTTTGTATTGAAAAACTAATTTAAGTTGTGCGATTAAACGTGTTGCTATTATTATTATATTAAATTGCACATGTGCAAGCGTGCACGCTATACCAATAGCTATACCTATATGTATATAGTATATAACTGTATTATTATATACGTGTACATGTACAATTTTTTTTTACGCTTAACCACTTTGACCAGAACGAGGGTTCATAATTTTTTTAAAGATATAACGAAATAAATATTATATTTTATAATAATTATATTGGTCCTTTTTCCTCCTCGAGCGCACGTGATACACCTAACCCCGCAACCACAATATAGCTACTATAATATAAGTAGTATAGGATAATATACCTATAAAATGGCAGACCATCAACTGATATAATTACTGGTACATAATTAACAATATTATTCACCTTGATTGGTATCTGCTATAGGAATGTAAGTTACACACATCGTGGAGACCAGTTCGTTTACATATAATATGCAATTACGCGGAGCAGCAGATTTAAAACAAAATGTCTTCCCACGTTAAAAAAAAATTATTTTTCCACTGTATATATATATATGTACCTATTTTATAATCTTATATTGCGGCTTTCCTTCCAAATTAATATTATAATAATTGTATTTAATATACTGCTTGGATGATATATGTACAAAATACCTATCTTATCTTATCGTATTTTATGCAGTATCCTATCATGCAATTATTTTTAGATTCTTAAAAAAAAAATATGTTAGTAATTTAATGTATTATGTTTTGAAAATGAGTTGTATAATTTTTATATGAAATACATATTAGTTTAGGGTATAAAAAAAACATAGAATACTGAGAGAGTTGAAAAAAATACGTACAAAATAAATCGGGACATATTTAGCACCCTAGGTATTATTCGCTCCTCGGGTGATGGGACTTAGTGGGTGTATTTAATTTTAAAGAAACGATAACTCATTTCTTCAATAATACGATTCTTTCTGATTGGAGCATAACTATTTAAAAGGAAATTTTTTACATTTTTAAAACATTTTACAAAACTGTAAAAATACAAAAGACTAAGTTCAAGAGCAAAAAGCCAGTATACTTTTGCACCATTGGTATTCGTTGTTCCTCGGATAGGATTTTCTTAGTGGGTTGACGACAAAAGTGTGAAATGACATATTCTTGCATTCCAAAAATTAGGTTTCATGAGTTTCAAATTATCCAATTGCAAACATGGCCGGACAGCACAAACGAAACTATATGTATTATATATTTCATTATATTAAATATATACATCATGTGTAGAAGGTACTCGCCATAATAATTTACTCGTGTAAACAATATTCGTATGGATTTATAATACCTACACATATTTTACAATAGGACGATGATACGAACTATGCTGCGGCGGTATTATTATTATTATTATCTGGGGACGCGGATCTACGAATCATTATATAATGATCACAAATTAAGGGTAGGTTGAAAAGGCATTTCTTCTACAATAATAACATTCTACGACAGTTGTAAAACATGCGAGTTACACACACACACACACACACCGGCCGCAGCGCGCCTGCACTTAAATAAGTTTATAATGTACAACAGCAGACGCGCGCGGCCAGCGGTACCCCAGCCATAATGCTTCTCCTCATTATCCGCGAGCCGGCCAATAGCAGTTCCGGAATCGATCCAGCCGTCCAATAAACGAACTTCGGGTCCCCACCACGGTGGCGGCACTAATTACGCACCGACCGGACGCGCTGCAATTTTTCATTAAAACCCGCCACTACTTTAAATAGCACGTATAATTACGTGTATACGGACGCGGATTAACGCGATAGGAGGGGTAACGCGATTTACGTGAACCCGCCATTTTTAATGTTCAATATATTATTTTACGCGCAGGCTCACGAATACATGAGTGTCCCTTCTATGTACGTACATATTATTATGATGTACGCACCAAGTGCACGAAATATCATATCTCTTCGTTTAGCAATAAATTATTAATTTATTTTATACTTTATGAAGTATAGTATGTTTTAAAGAAATATACTCGCGAATACATTATTTGGGTTTTAGATACATCAAAAATTGACGGTGCTCAGGGACAAACATATTCAGGAAATTATTTACCTATTAGTAAACATATTTTAATTTTTTCAATACTAATTTTTTTTTTTTTTTTTTAAAAACGATTGTTTGATTGTAATATTTACCTGACTGTTTTTCTTACGTTTTATATTAAAGGTGCATTTATGGTTTACAATATATAATTATTATTTACTAATTTTATTGTTTTTAGGTTCTGAGTAAGACGAAGAAGCTAGTGTTAGATTAGGTTAGGTTAGGTTATTACAATGTTGTTTATTATTTATTTTTTATTATTTTTTTTTTTTTTTATGTTTACAGAAATACATGCTCAAAAGTTTCGACCAGTAACTTTTTGAATGAGAATATTTTCTTAGATGATACTTTTAGGATGTCATTCTTCCGATATTCTCAATAGTTTTTCCAAAATTTGATTAAAACGCCTTTAAATCTTTTTTTTTTTATCCAAACTTCATTGAAATTTAAATATCGATAGACAATATATAATATGAGAAATATTCTGGTGAAAGAACATTTTATTTTTCCTGTTCTCAGCTAATAATGGCACATAAAACTAGCTAAATATAAAAAAAAATTATTTTTTTTGTAATTATAATAAGCTTTATAATTTTTAAATAAAATTGTCTTATATATATATATATACTAAATCAGGAATACTTTAAAATTAATAAATGTTTTTAAAAAAAAGATTACCTGTATATTATATTGAATATATTAATAGACTTAAGGGGTGTAATTGGAACTTATATTTTAGCGTATATATTATATATTCAGTGAATATTATTCACGTCAATGTTTAGATTGGGTCACTCATATATTATAATTTATAACTTATCATTCCTGCACTACGTATTTTTATATATTACTGTTCATGTGTGAATCATATTGTATATATTATTATTGTTATTATTACCATTATACGTGTGAGAGGTAATAAAATATATTACAATATAATATTATGTATTATACGGAAGAGTTTATAAATCCCACGTGTGTGCTACGTCAGCACTCGGAGTGCTGTGTACATAGGTACAGGACTCGACGACATTCGAATTTATACATTTTCAATATCGATGGGAATGTATAAGTATGTATAATGTGTGTATGTGTGTGTGCGTGTGTGTATTGGTAGGATACGCGTATATTTTACCGTAAGCCTTCGTTTTAAATCGTCGTCGGTCAAAGACCGCATGCGATAATGGCTATAGCTGCATTGCCGCCGATTATATATTGTCTAATATATGATATAGGTACGTATAATAGTTTACTCAGTGAATATTATACATATATACGTAAATTATATAAATAGGTCGAAACAAATTAAAATCCTCGTAAATTTCTCAATGACGATTATCTTTGGTAAAACGGTAGCACCAAAAATGCTCCAACCATTTACGCGTACTCGATGTCTCACGGAATGACTGCAATGTCAGTCGCTTACATTTACAGACATCAAATGAGTTTTGTCTACATAGTAATATATTTTATATGTGCACACATGGGTCATCGGGTATAATATGCTGTTCTTTTGCATTGCTTACAGATTGAACACGAGTTTCAAGCTAGACACATTACTTATATAGGAGTAGGTAATATGGCGTTGCTTCATTCCTTGAAGTGGTCAACAGTTATAGATTACTCGGTAGAATATCTGATCGTTAGTGCATCTAGTCAATATTTACCTTAAATTTGTATAATTGACTTATAGGTCGTTCAAATTATAGAGGTATTTGCTCTGTCTGTAGCATTGATTACGTTTCGAGTTTTATTTTATCGCGAATGGTCTGAATTCGCTGTTCATAATTGATCTTGGCTGGTGGTTTGCTATAATAAACTTTATATAGGTAAAAAATAAATGCATATATATATATAACTTTGGCAATATAATGCTGTGACGTTTATATTTTCTTTTAGAATGATAATTATTTTTTATTTTTCTGTAAACACTTTTTCGTATAGAAGTACTTGTCTAAAAGTTTCGATCAGCAACTATATATATATATTGTTGTATATTACATATATAAATATAATATAGGCTATAATACAATCTGACTACAGCCACAGTGAATTCTTCCGATCAATTTAGTCTGGCGTGCTTGCGCGTTTTGTGATTATTTGTGTGTGTGTGTGTGTGTGTGTGGGTGGGTGTGTGTGTGTGTGTGGACCAGACCATGGAAGAAATAAAGGCCATTACATTCTTTACCGTAATTATGGGCTCTAATGTATTCCGGAATAAGGACTGGCCATGAAAATTTCAAAGTACCAACTACGCACGTATACACTGCATATAAACATGTACACAAAACAACACAAACCGCACACCGTAATTACATAGGAATGATATTTTAGTTTTTCCGACGTGTACCCGCGGCCTCAGCGTATCATGAGTTTCATATTATATATGTGTACATGTATATGTATATTATATTATATTATATACTGTACACAATATATATATATATATATTATATACATAGTGCATAACGGTCGATAATCCCATTGTTTCGTCCACCTGGAATCGTGTATTATAATATACATTATTTACGAATATAGGTGGAAAACTAATTTAACTACGATTATTAGGAAGACTAGGAGGAATATAGGTAAATTCCAAGTGATTCTGTAGGTACGCTACATCAGAGGTTACATACATACGTTATATACGGCTGTTTTATGTAGGTACACGAGCCTCGTCATGCGCACAGTTATTCGGCGAAACGATTGTTAATACAAGTCCAAGAAAACTGCGGTCAATATTGCACATTATATTGTTATTATTCTCCCATCAGGACGCGAGCGCATGGAACGATGTATATTACAATATTTTCTACGTCCAAATGAAAATCGTGTATAACTCATAATTATTTGTGTATACAATAATATTATAATAGTATGTATTATTATTATTATAGTTATTACTATTCGTTGTGCTTTATAAACACAAACATATATATTGTAAATACAATATACATATACATATTATGTATATTTAAAAGTAGATATGAAGTTTTATAATGCACACTAAATTTCAAATGGAATTCCGACAAATTCGTTTGCGATTCTCCGCTTCGCGTATATCATAAAGAGTTGTATATATGAAATGTGTTGTTATTCCTTGGCCTCGTCGCGCAAACGCTCGTGCTAGCGATGCACACCACACCACAGTAATTACCATTATTTTGCATACGCATATTTTCTCACCGGAAAAAATATTTCATCGATCCTCTCTCCTGCACCGCCAACTGACCCTTCGGGTCGGCTATAATAATCGAAAGAACAATGAATTACTACGGAGACGACGACGATGACGACGACTAACCCTCTCGACACCTTGCGAACCACATTGTCTCCTTTATATTATATATGCACTCTTATCTCTTTCTCTCACACTGTTTCCCTCCGACTATAGGATCCCCATTGTCCTGTGCACCAAAGTTTTTATTTATTTTTCTTTTTTGCATATATATATGCATAACCCTTTTTTTCATATATATACATATTATTCATATGCGTATATTTAGGTACATTGTTTCCAATGTTATATGCATACAATAAATACACGTCGTCGGCCATAATATCAGACGCTAATTGTTCCGGACAAATTGTACGCGCGTCTTCTATCTCATGTGCATGCGCCCGCTACAGATAAGATCTACACCAGATACGCTACCTCCAAGTAAATTTCCACCGCCTTCGCTCGCGCCCTCCAAATTATAATAATAATATTTGTCCGTATGCGTACCTAAGTATTGCAGACATATACGACTAGATGTATTGTGTACGTATGTAACTATAGTTTCATTATTGTTGTCGTCGCAGCGCGTCTGAATAATAATGAGTAAGTATCTACATCCCGGCATACATCTATTAACGGCCAAAATTAACGTGCCGGTGATAGGGATGGAAAAAAACATAATAATAATAAAAAAAATTCCTAATGATGGAAACCACATAAGTCATCGTCGATGACGGGAGTAAATATCGGCTTAAGATAAATGAAGTTAAGTGTTTTCGAGTGACGTCACGACGTGCCGTCGTCCGTGCGTGTATATACACTATTTTGTACCCATAATATATTTTAATAAAATATTTATAATGTGTTATAGTGCACTCGTGTGACGTTATCAGGGGGTGACGTATGTGTGACGAGAAAACGGTAAATCGCCTCTCATTAATAACGTGATAATGCGCCAACACAATATAAGACATCTCGGACACGCATGAAAAGTTAACGCCGCCACCCCAAATCAGTGTGGGTTGTCAAGATGTGAAAGCCATGCGTTGATTAAAGAGTACACTTTAAAAGTGTGTAATATACAGTAATTATTTGTTTGATGACATACGGTGATGTAAAATCTCGAGAGGAATCTATAGAAAACATCGAAAACAACCACGAAGTCGTTCTATTTCCTCTCCTTTTTAACTTACATTAATGTTTTCATAATATACAATCGATAAGTGAAACGTAATATATTTAGACGCGACATTAGGTAAAAATAAAAGATTACTTATTCATCCAATATCTCATAACATAATGTCGGAAAAAAATAACCCTTTTTCGATATATTATTATAATATTATTATTTCCTGCCACTCGTATTTTTACATTATTTATTATTGTTGTTATTGTGTATGCATAGTGTATATCTGTCGTTTTCCACGTTTTGGTAACGTTATTATGCGACGTGACAATCAACGGCAGCAGCCAATTTCATAGTTATCCTGATTTTGGGGTATAATGAGATGTACGACAACCGTCGCTCGTTTTGTTTCATATTTACATGATAATGTATTTTTTATGTGAATATGAACGAACGTTGCGCCACCCACACACAGGTTCCGCCGTTTCGCGTGACGATATATATTATCTATTAATATCCAACCACCGGGGGACGCAACTGCAGCATTGCTACTATACATACAAACATTATAAATATAGTACATTATTTCGTGTGTATATATGTACCCCCGGATTTACCTGACCTATATCACGTTTATAGGTACAGTCTTTTTCCCAACCGCATTTGCGAGAAAACCGGAGAGACCGCACACACGCTCGAATCACTGCTCGCACTGTGCTGCGCATATTATACATAGGTATAGGTTATACGCATCGTCAGTCGTCCGCACATAATATGTTATTTATTATTTCGTCTTACGAAATCGATTTTCCGTCGTCGGAAATTCTCTTTTTACGTATATATATACTCGCGTATTACTATTATTTTGTTTTATTGTTTCGTTGCCTCGTCTGGCGGACACACCCCCAAAAAGGTCACAAACAATTTGTAACGTGGCGTCTGCAGCTACACTGCAGACATCCTCTGTCGCCCTCTTTGATCATGCGTACCTATATATTGCGAAGACGCGACGACGCAAACCATTATTTTTTCGGGTAGACGAATTCAGAGGCAACTGCGAACAAGAGACCACACGTTGTTCTAATTATTATTCGAATCGTATATTTTATTTTACCAAAATTGGTCCACCACGCCATTTAGAATCTTTTTCCGCATTATACACATATAAATGATTATATTCGTCTATCGGTTATTATAATTATAGTATAGGTACCGTAAAAATTAGATTAATTGTAAGGTAAGATTAACTAAGGTAAATACTAATTTATGCACACAAAATATTAATGTTATATAAATTATCCTTTACTAAATACTAAGGAAATTTTTTTTGGGGGTTTCACATCACAAAAAAAAAGAGTTCTGCGTGACAGATAGAGGGTGTATAATTGTACAAATTATGCAATAGAAAAATTTTTATTCTACCATTTTGTTTCCGATACTGTAGTTATAACTTCAATATGTTGATTTATATTCATAATTTGTACTTTTAATTAAAATGTATGACAGACATGCAAAAACATAAAAAAAATAGATTTTGTTCGTGATTTCAATATCTATTATAAAGTCCTGTTATTTTGGATGAATCTTTTTGTTTGTTTTTTCATTTTTGATCGATATTGGTCTCTTAAATAAATACGTATAGTTAAACATTGTAGAACTAATATTCTACGTGTTAAATTTAAAACTGAATTCCTGTGTGTTTTTAACGTCAATACAAAGTAACCTAACCCTAACACCATAAACTAACTTTATACTATTTAAAATATATATATATATTTTAATTTGTCGAAATTAAGCTACAAAAAAGCCGGACATACTTCACACGATGGGTGTACTTCGCACGACGGGTGGTATTCTCTTGACGGTCGTATTAAATTTTAAAGAAACGATAAATCATTTCTTCGATAAAACGATTCTGAACGAAGGAAGTTAATAATATAAGAAAAAAAAAATTTTTTCGAAAAATGTCCAAAATTTTTTTCCACATTTTCAAAATTTTCTTGCGCCAAAATCTTTTTTATAGGATTTTCTATCTATGTTTAAATTTTCATAAAATTCGGATCAAAAAATGATTGTTTCCGAGTCGTTTTTGTCAAATTTTGGGTAGTTTTTTCCAAAAAAAAAAAAATTGAAGAATTGAGAAATTCAAAAAATGACTTCTCTAAAGTACAATCTAGAGGCAA
>JAIPRM010011470.1:0-12876 GCA_025469315.1 Stegophylla sp. TES_Ste_2020
TCAAAAAATGACCTCTCTAAAGTACAATCTAGAGGCGAATTGGGTTTCAAAAAGTTATTGATCGAAACTTTTGGACAAGTATTTTTATACGAAAAGTTGTACACAGAAAAAAAAATTTAAAAAAAAATAAATAAACATCATTGTAAAAACACTAGCTTCTTCGCGTCATTCAGAATCTAAAAAAATAAAATAAAAAAGGCAATACTCTTCCAGATTTTTAAACTAAATTTAATACTTAACGTTTAAGAAAATTGTAAAATTTAAAAATTGAATAGACATTTTACAATTTTATATATTTATATTATATAGTGTCGATATCGTTTCAAATATATTTTTGTTAGGAAATAACTGAAACCTGGGATCGATACACTGTGATACACCCTGAACACGCAATTTACATAATTTTTGTGCATAATACGTTCAATTAAATATCAATAGACGCCTTTGTATTGGCTTTGACGAGGACTACAGTGTAGTTGGGTGTTTAATTTATAGGGTTTTCTTTTTTTTCTTATCCGGTTATTAAAAGCGTCACATACGCTTGTTTCAAACGTCGTTTTAGAGCGTAAGTAATAGTTATTAATGTAATATAGCGTTGTATTGTGCGTGTAGCGATAATTATTGGCGAATTTGTTGAAAACGGTAAACCGGACAAATTAACACACAGCTATTTAAATACAATTATTGGCTACGACGACGACGACTCGAAAAAAAAAAAAAAATTCAACAAATGCCACCCGTTCACACTTAAGCCGTCGCTAATGTCAGAGTCATAATGTTCGTAAGCTCGAAAAAAAAAAGTCGGGAAAAAAACAAATGGATTGACTTAAATTGCCGTTTTGATAAACGCGTGACGGTAAACTTTTATCTTGCATAAAAAGGAAATCGAATTAAACCACTCGGTTGCCACCGTGCACCGTCTTTTCCCAGTCACCGCCAAAGCTGTTATAAACGTGTTTTGATTATCCGTTTACCGGGTTATTGTGAAAAAATGTTATACCTCTGAACACTTATACCGACTAGCATTATATATAAAACCAAATTGTAAAATTGTATGATTTTTAAATTTTTAAATAGATAACTAATAATATGATATTATGCAATGAACTACACACAACTCATTAATATTTTTTGTAATATTTTTGTTTATTTTTATACGTTTTCAAAATGCCCTACCTCAATTTTATACAACCATGATCTTTGTAATGAAATTATGCATGTAATTTACTGTGTTTTTTGAAAAATAAAATGCTCTCATTCATTCAAAATTCAACCGATTTCAATATCATTTTTTTCCCTGAGTAACTTATAAGTAATTCTACAAAGTGGCTATTTTCAAAATTTTTCAAAAATTTTTTTTGAATACTAAAAATTTTTTTTTTTTGGCGGTTTTGAATTTTGGATTTTTCTTTAACCATGGTAAAAGATGGGCTATGAGTCACATATTATGTTAAAATAAACGGAACTTCAATATCTGCATTATATTAGGAGTAAATAACTATTGACTTTCCAATTAATTGACATATTGTATATTTGTTTAATACAAATTAATATCATTATTATTATTATTAAATCGATAGTTGAAAAATAGTATATTTAACAACATTTGAATTACCGCGCCGAAATTATTGAATTATATTGTAAAATTAACCTGAAAAATTGTTATATACGTATTCTTTTTTTTTTTTTTTCATTTTTGATAGTCAACAAACTTTACACTGTTTATTTGAAAATGTCTGATTTAACTGTAGTTATAAAATGTTTATTACTGTACCTGTACCTTGTGGCTGCAAACATCTGTATGAACTTTTTAAATCAATGCCACATTATAACCATACTCGAGGTCAATAGCAAGAGGTAATCAATTAACTGCAGATTATTTGCTTTGCTATGTCAATAAAATTATTGTAATAACAAACCACGAAATCAAGAGAATATTAAATATATATATATATTAAAATAAAAACTATTGGACGAATATATTTGTTTAAAAATTGTATCATTATTAAAATGATTGGACTTTAATTTATTGACTTTGACTCTAATGACAAAAATAGTTTTATTAAAATAATTATACGGCCATGTCTATTATACTGTTAAATGTATTTATTTATTTATTTTTTTTTTTTAATTCTGAGTAGAGCGAAAATCTAGAATTTGTACAATGATGTTAACATTTTTTAGACATTTGCATATAGAAATACTGGTTTAAAAATGTTGACTAAAAATGTTTTCAATCATTTTTCACTCATGTAGATTTTTTTGGGAGGTAATTTTTTGAAATTTTCAATATTTTTCTAAAATTTGGAATAAATACCTAAAATCTGAAAAAAATCTTTAAAACTTTTTAGTTTTTATCTAAACTTTATGAAAGTTGAAATATAGATAGACAATAATATGGAAAATGAATTATTTACTCATCAAATTCGTTTTTCTTTTTTTGTTCGCAAATAATAGTGGGATATACGTAGTTGACCTAGTAAAAATCTTTTTATAACAATAAAACTTTCTAGTTTTTAATTAAAGTAGTCTTATATAAGCTGAAAGTCCACTCAGAAACGTTTTTTTGAAGAAATTATTTATTGCTTCTTTAAAAATTAACACATACATACATGAGAAGCGATTGCGACTGATAATATTTTACAATAAAAATTAACAAGGTAACGGATTACTAAAAACAATACCAATATTATTAATTATTCGTTAGCTAAAACTATGATAATATAATAAAATACTAAATTAGATACTTATTCAAGATCAAAAGTTATGACCATCCCAGAGATGAAATGCTGGGTGTACAAAACAACTTAAAATATTAAAAATCACGTAGCACAATTATTAGGATAAACCTGTTGGACAAACGCCTTTCACGGTATTCTGATACAGCCGATAGCGCAAATAATATCATATCATAGTTTCAAGCCATTTCATGGTTTTATCTTTTTTTAGTGGAAAATTTCGAAAAAAAAAAACAACGTTTTAAAGCTACGCCGTTCGTCGTGTTCATGCGCTACACCGTTAATTTCATAATGACTGCGTAGGCGGCCCAACGACTGTTGCGCTGGAACGACTTCGCGCGCAGGGCGTAGATCGTTTTTAATCGACGGTAAATCCTCCTCGGTCGTCGACGTCGTTGTGGAGAACATCTTCCGCGGTTTGGTGTGTGTGTGTGTGTATTTTTTTTTACTCTTTCTATGTCCTGCGCGCGCGCGCGCGCGCGAGAGAGATAATTGCCGGTGGATTTGTTCCAAAAAAAGACGTTCGTGGAGAGATGATGAACGGGGAGGGAGAGAAAGCATTTCGGAAAAAAACCACCTACTCAGAGACTCGCATACGAACGTGTCAAACGGCTAGACCAGAGTGATGTTATTTTTAGAACCCGTTCGATCCCTTGCCACGGCCAACAGGTCGTACGACGACTCTTCGTATACATTTATATAATATGACAATACGGTCGCGGCGGCGGCGGAGGTGATTATAAATAATAATAATAATAATAATATTTTCCCGTGCGAGCTTAATAATAATATATTATTATTATTATTATTTCAAAGACACACATCATAACACGCGCGCGCGAGCGAACGGTCACGCCGACTGATTTACGGCGACAAACCATAATTCACTTACCAAATAGACGCGCGAGCGCCGCCGCTATGTCCTTATACTTTGATACGCACTATATTATATAAAATATTATTACATACGTGTGCGCAGCGCATATTATATTATTACACACTTGGTACAAACTCACCTACGCATACAAATTTTATATTATTATTATTATACGTTATTACCACGAAAGAATTCTGAATTAATATAATATTATGTT
Organism: Stegophylla sp. TES_Ste_2020; assembly: GCA_025469315.1. NCBI lineage: Eukaryota > Metazoa > Arthropoda > Insecta > Hemiptera > Aphididae > Stegophylla > Stegophylla sp. TES_Ste_2020. Next base: position 3,833 of record JAIPRM010011470.1, read on the forward strand.
CACATGAAGCACGAGCGCTACGCTCAGACTCACAGTGTTGGAAATAAATGAGTTCTGAGGGGCATTACCTCACCGTTGGCGTAGCACCAAGGTGGATTGTTTAAAAGTCATAACGCTAATTTTATAATTAGGACTCAAAAATAAGCAAAATATGCATGGAATATGAACGAAAAAATTGTGTAATATTGTGCATGAAAAAATAAAAAAAGTTTACCAAGTATACATATATATACATAATATCTCTGCCTTTAGAATCCACACAGCGTTAAAGGCCATGTTTCCATTGTTCATATTAGTTATGAACCTTGGACACTGCTTTCAATTGGTCGGTCACAGACGTTTGAATATTTTTCTAATGTCCCAAAATATCATCCTTTGAGGTTGATTTTTAACCGTGGAGAGATGAAAAAGTCCCTAGATCTCAAGTCGATCGAATAAAGGGGTTGAGGGTCCATGGGAATACTTTTGGTTGTCAAAAACTGATTTTTGATTTTGTCCTTTTGATCTTGCGACTGAATTTTCTGTAAGCATTTTAGCGCAGATTTCCCTTACTTCCAAATCATTGTTTATAACATTTGGTGAACGATGAGGTTATTCTAATTGTTCTCTGATCATTCTAAGTGCCAAACGACGATAAGATCCCAAATTCTGATAATTTTTTTATCATTTTTTTTTTTTTAAACACTTTTGGAAAGCTTTAATCATTTTCCAAAAGCTCAAGGAATTTGGTTAAAATAAATTAAAAATGTGAACGTGCAAACGAAATATCATGGGTGAGAATTCAAGTAAATGCACTTGTTCGTTGTCACGGGAAAATTTAGCGATATTCATATCTTAAATTGTATATAAAAAGCCATTAGTCATAATAATATTATTATTATCATGTATATTATTATCATTTCGGTGTAAGGGGGATCGTCCCGAGTTTGTTCAATGACGGTATTTATTATTATTATTTTATTTTTATTTTTTTAGGGGTGTGGGGAATCATGTAAAACCGTTATTATATCGCGCGGCTTCTCGTCGATATACAGTTTAGCATGTATAAATAAATCGGTTAAAATGCGCACATACAATATTAGTATTTTGGAAATTGTGTATTTTACACATTGACGACAAATAACGTATTATTATGATATGATAATAACCTTTTCGACGTCGATCGTCGCAGTGGCGTAGCGGTATAATGGCGTATATTATATACGTACAATATAATATTATATAATATCGTGTATACGCGCACACACCGATGTAATAAAGTCTATTTCAGAATTCAAAATATACTGAAAAAAAAATATGCAAAAAAAGAAAAAAGAGAGGGAGAGAGAAGATACGTTATTGCGCCTTCAACGTATATATATTATTATTTTTCACTTGACGTTTTTTCTCATATACGTATACCGCACACAATCGCACAAACGTTTCTATACGTCTCCCCTGCGCTCGTGAATATGAATTCGCAATTTTTCCATATACATTATTAATTTCTATTCGTCGTGACTACAGTAGTAGTCGTATACGTTTAACCTATACGCAGACTGTATGCGGCAAATGCACAACGGTGTCACACAAGACCGTCTTTCCGTTGACTTTTCCCCTCCTCCCGATACATCCCAGTATTATTATTATTATTATTATTATTATATTCTATTCTTTTGATTCATCCGTAATATCGGCGCGCACACAATGGTCTACGGCAGGAGGAGGTATTTCGGAAAAAAGGGTCCCACCGTCAACAATAATAATAATAATAATAATAATAAACCGATGACTCCGCTTACGTATTTCGTTTCTTCTTTTTTTTTTTTTTATTCTGTGTGTGTGTGTGTCAAATTCTTTGTGCCTTTTGGTATTTTTTTAACCTAATACAGGGGGTCGTCCTTCCGCCGCCGCACCTGCAGCACGTTCACGCGGACGCTGACGACTTCGGGATCTATAATATACAGGACATGCGATTGTTACTAATCTCTTTGGTCTCTCCCAGGGACCCCTCCGCACGTCAAATACAAATTATTTTATTATCATTGATTTTCGTGCGCTGGGCGAGGAAGCATTATTCGAAAAATTTTTACACACAGTCGTAGTGCGTAACTGCACAACGTATAGTAATAAGCCGCGTACACTCACACACACACACACACAACGAGTACGAGAAGAGAAACTCGTTTCGTTTTGGATTTTTTTTTCACCCTCCATTGTGCACACCGATGACGAAGGATATATAATATACGCCTCAATCCGACTCATCGAAAACGGGCTAAATGGAGATTAATGCATTCGTACCGGTCGCGCGCGCGGTATTATTATATTATATTATATTATATTACGGTATTATTTTTGACTGCCACGGCCTACAATGAAATCAAAATTCCCCGTCGCAGCGGCTTCTACGCGCGCGCATAATATATTTACCTGCTCCATACGTACCCCCCCCCCCGGTCGACATGTAATTTGTTAGAGAGTTAGAAAAAAAAACCGCCGCAGTCACGTACATTTGTTTTGATAAACACGTTATATATAGACGTCTATCGTATCACGTCTCCCCCCACCACTTTGGGGTATTTTTTTTTTTATATATTATTATTAATACATTTAATAACGATCTCGAGTTACCGCGAAAATATTTTCACCATTGAAATGTCAAATTGATAACCGCGCCCATTTGTTTGGGACGGAAAAAGGGCGAACTCGCTGAAATCGCAGGCCGCCGCCGGTCGGATTTACATTTAAATAATAAAAATTCCTCGAAACGACATTTATATATATATATGTGTGTGTGTAAGTGAGTTATATTATATTCCTATATCCGGTGTTTCCTTTTTTTTTTTTTGCTTTCAAAAGAAAATGCCTGTTTATATGTGGTTTGTCCAAAGGAGGAAAAAAAACTCGCTCAACCGAATTCGTGACGTCAGAAATGCAGTACACAGGATTATGTGGGATATACGCGAGCGCGCGAGTCGCAGCTGGCAGACGCTTTTATGATTAAAAATCCGCCGACTCAGCCCACGCACGTACGTGTAATAATATGATATTATAATATATACGACACACGAGAGCGAGTGGGGTGCACGACGACGGTGTTGTATACAAAAAAAAAAAAAAAAAACGAAAATAAATACTGGTCGCTCTACCCCGTCGTCCCCCTCCCCCTAGTGAATGGCTAAATACCTTAGGAAGCTCTGGGGTCGATACGTCGTAATCCCCTTCTTTTCTCTTTTTTTTTTTTTTTTTGTCCGAGGGACTCCCCGCGACTGCTCACTGAGTCATGTTTTCTTATTGCGAGGGGCCGAGAATAATGCTAAAAATTGCCTCCGATAATAATATACGCGCGTAAATCGTATTAGGAATGTCACGAGCAAAAAAATATATAAATACATAATAATAATATAGCAACAAATAAACGAGCAAATACGCACAAAGTCATATTATGACGCACTTAAATTCGTGGTTAGAAATTGAGCTTTTTTTTTTTTTTTTAATCCGTCAGCGTTCTTTTCAATCAGTTTTCTAATTAAAAAGTTTCTTTTAATCTCTCGAAACTTTTACATAGTTAAACAAAGTTTCACTCCCCGCGTGCTTCATACCGATATACATATTATTATACAACATTCTTCACGTGGTCATCTTCTGGTCGGGTGCCCTGCGCGCAGTTTATTTTCAGAACATACGAAAGTTTTACTCTCGCGAACGGCTTACACTCATTATTAGACCCCGAGGAGTTACTCGACTTGTGGGTCTCATTTCTTTACAGACGTTTAATGGCGTTTCTTTTTTTCCCAAGTTTTTCAAAAACGAATAAGACTCGCTTTCGAGTAAGCTGCCTCCGGTTTTCAGGGCAAACATTGAATTGGCTCCCGATTTCGGCTCAGTGTGATATTGGCCCTTAAACTGCTACCGGAAATGAACAATTTTTGAATTTGCTTCCAAAACGATAAAATATTATTTTTTAACAAGAAGTTCTCATTGTATAATACACGTCTGATATTACAATGTTTGTAAATTTTTATCGATTTGGAGTTAGCAATGACAGTGAATAACCGTGTGTCTCCTCTAACCCCGGAAAAAAGAATAATATCAAAACTCGGTCTAAGAACGAGTAAAATTAAATTACTTTTTGAGCGGAGCTTCAGTTTCATATTTTTTACATATTACAATTTCCTTGCACCAAAACCTTTCTTATATTACAAAAATTTAAATTTTTATGAAATTTAAATTGGAAAAAGATAGTTTTAAAGGCGTTTTTGTCTAATTTTGCGTAGTTTTTCCAAGTTAATAAAAATTTTGAAGATTAGCCTCTCAAAAGTACCATATAGAAGCAAATTATGATTTAAAAAGTTGTTGGACAAGTATTTCTATACGTGTTTACAGATAAAAAATCCTCACTCCACTCAAAAATCTAAAATCTGTAATTGACATTTCTTATTGCTGAATAATAATATAAACGTTGAAATTGAACAGAACATATTTTTCCTTCTCGATCCATTGGTCAAATCTAGTAGTATGACTATAACATATTTAGTTTAGTTAAATTATAAGTTACTCTTATAATTTACGTAAATAAAATTGTTAAATTGTTAATAAATATAATATTTATTTATCGGTTTGGTATCAAGAAATAAGAACACGTCGTCAATGACGGTTTTGAAGAGCTTTGAAATATATCAAGGAGCTCAAGCCCCCATAACCCACTGCCTAATTATCCTCTTCCCAAATTTTATATTTTGTTTTAGGTTTCCGAAAAATTCTCAATACGTAATATTGTTAATCGCGAAAAGTGTGTCCTATCTAAATGGCAAACTAAACCTTACCCCTCCCCCCCATTAACCAAAATTTCACATGGACACACATGAAAAATATTCTACCATCAACATATACTACGCTGCAGTGATCGAAAGTTTGAATATAATAACGGTTATGAAAACAATCGGGTAAAAATATTTATTGATTTAAACTTAAATCGTCACTAACGCATTAATAAAATTCCTCATTCATAGTATTATAATGCCCACAATGACGATTTGAATTTCTACGACATACATAATAGAACGTACAAATGATTTTTTTTTCCACTCGATGGGTATACACATACAAACTCGTTAACATGCCACGAACGGATGTATATAACTATATTGTCGAGTAACATAATATCATTAACACGCGTCATGCGGATAAAATCAATCATAATTATTTTTATTTCTAAGTACAGAAATCGAGTTTCAGACAATGTCGCGCGTTGTTCGAAATGGATTTCGTTTTAGTCATTTGACTGAATTGAATATTCGCGTACATTGCGATTCTACTTATTGTTTTGATGATGATCAACTGTTGTCGGGTGTGTAAGAACGGAGTCTGAAAAGAATTATTCATTTATCTTTAAAATATGTTATTATTATTATTTATTTATTTTTTTGTAACGACGGTTAGGGCTTAAACATTACACGTTGTGATAACACCGAACATTTATTATTTTATATAATTCTTTTTATACATTTAACAAATTTTGCTACACTTTTTTTTCTTGATACGAGTATAAACTCCTTTTAACGGCTGTAACGTGTTATTAATTGTCTGTCACGGTACAATATTTACTAGGCTCATTTATTTATGAACCAAGTATTGAAAAGTTTACCGTTTTTAGATACTACTATTATCAAACATATAGCTCAAATAATTAATGATAATTTTAAATAATAATATAAGTATATGATATCTGTTATTATTAAAATCTACAACTATAAAATATTATACATCATTAGTACATAATGTATGGTTACATTGATACGAATTTCAAGTCACTAGCACTGCATTTATTTCCCGACTTTTAACTCAACAACTAAAACCAGTTTCGTGGAAATTAAGTTTAACAGCATATTTTACCATTTTAAATAATGAGTGTAGTTAAGAAGTTAGTGTTTTTACAATTATATATATATATTTGTGGTTTTATGTAAACACTTCTTCGTATAAAAATACTTGTCTAAAACTTTCAACCATCATCTTTTCACAATCTTAAATGGCCTCTAGGTGGTGTTATAAAGAGATCATTTTTCAAAATTCTCAATAGTTTTTCCAAAATTTGGAAAAACCACCCAAAATTTGAAAAAAATTCCTTAAAAACTATCTTTTTTTAATTCAAACTTTATGAAAATTTAAATATGGATAGACGTTTATGTCAAAAATTTTGTTTTTTTTTTTTCAACTTTTATTTTTCTTATCACAAATTTGATATTTTTTTTCTCAATTTATAGTGAAAGTTAATAGATCAAGTCGAGTGAAAATTCTCACAGTACGATGTAACTATGTCCGACATTTCCCTGTTCTATAGTTGGCCACCCTGGGCGTTACCCCTACGATATTAGGTAATTTTTTTTCAATAATAATTATTTATTATACTCAACAACGTAAATACCACATTTAAATGCATATTATCTTTTTGCGTTTTCGAATAAAACACTCCATTCAACAGTGATACGAGTGGTGGCTACGACCCGGTTTCAAGTCATAAAATCTGTTGACCGCATATTGTAACTTTTATCGCAACAAACGTCGACTATTGAGCATTTCGAACAAACCGCAAACAGCGTGGAACATAATCATTAAAATTTCTCGTTACAAAAACAAAAAATACCGTCATAAAAAAACTGTTATCAGTTTGGTTATTGTAATTTATGAGACGCGTGATGACTCATCCGCGGTTATCGGTACATTAAAACCGGCGATGTTAAATAATATTTTATTACCATTATTCTTGCGAGCCATATTGTACTATTGTCATACCGTGTAACTTTATCGAGAAATAATGTCACCAAAAATATAATAATTAGAGATCCACAGAATAGTATATACTTATGGCTGATAATCGCGGGTGCCGATGACGAAACCAAAAATTAATTGGGTCGTTTATTTCAGAGGTTCCTAAAGTGTGTTTCGCGGAATCTATATAAGTTACGTATGTCAATCAAAAGACTCCAGTGAGTGATTCACAATTTGATCGTCATTTTTCGACTTACACTTCGACCAAAAACCAATGAAAATATCCCAAATGATTGAATACTCGTCCAGACTTCAAAATTTATCTGACAAATAAAACATTAACGCAATTCGAAAACTATGTTAAGTAAAACTATGAACGATTTCATTTATTTAATATATGTTTCAAACGTTAAAATTAAATGCATTTAAAATAACGGGTGTTTTTTTTTTTTTTTCTAAACAAACGTTACGTCATTATAATGCCAGACTTGATATGAAATGTATTATTATTACAGTGACATAACTTGAGATGTGTATTTAATTCAGTAAAAAAAACTTTGAAAAATATATTGTTAATCTTAAAAAGATCACTTAAAAGCCAAAAAATTAGTATAAAATACAATTAAAATTGTTTTCAAATTCACCAAAAGTAAGCCATATTATTTACAATGAGCTTAAAAAATTGCACGATTACAGAACACGGGGGTTGAAAAATTGAGTTTGTAACGTTCCGCCAAACACAAATCATTTTTTTTAAGGGTTCCAGAGACGTAAAGATTTGGGAACCAATGGTTTATTTCATTGTTAATTCAGTGTGATGTAAAATTGTATTTATAACCGGAGATAATGTTTACTTTTCTCAGAAACGACGACGGCTGTGCATTGTTCGCTCTCGTGCAATAATTGTAATGCGATATTGGAAAACCGTGTTTTTAAATTTTACAAGCACATCGTATTCGTTAAAAATTCGATAAAACAACGAATCGTTTCGTCCCCCCTCTTCGCCATGACATATCGAAACACGATTATAATAATAATTATCGATATATTATAATCACTTTTAAACCATCCACGAGGCATCTCTAATTGCTTTGGATTGCATCGTCGCGTACACACGATTATTTATTTTTTTTTTTTAATTTAATATTTTAACATGTTTTTCTCTCGTTCCCACTCAGCGATTACGTTCAATAATTAATCTTTATGAAATTATTTAGGACGTGCCGCGTACGACGACGTATACTACGGAGACGGGTTTTATTTTAAAAGAAATAAAAATTTAAAAAAAAAAAAAAACCCTCGAAAGTGATATTCGGGATTTAAACGCCGCGCACATAATTAATGCGGACGATTAAATATATGAAATCGTCGTCATAATTATTCATATTTTTTAATATTATACACAGTTGTATAACGTTATTTTTATAAACGCTTTGTGCGCATATATATATATATATTATACACACGCTAATACTTAAACCGACCATAAAGTGTCACAATATTGTGGGTTTTGTTATACGTATTTTTTTTCTCTCTCTCTCTATCTACGTTGTTTCACAGTAAATAACTAAATACGTTAAACCGGGATTATTTTTAGACCCACTGCAAGTGAGAGCGCACTTATTAAATCCTTTATAATATTATTATCATATACCAGATTTCCCGATTAGTCCCGGCCACTTGTTGTCCGAGTGAGTTTTCGCTCGTATCGTTTTCCAGAGCCTGCACTGGCGGCTCGAGTGGTATAATATAGTCATAAGAATGAAATCAAAACTGTGAAAACATTGATGGCAAAATGTGGAAAAAAGCAAAAACCGTAACAGCGGAAACACTTGACCCAACACTAGAGGCCGATGAATTCGAGAAGAGGAAAGACGCGGTTTTAGGTTACAACCCTAATGAGTATATTTTCTTAATTGTCTTAAAGACAACGGCGTTTATGTTGCCGGGCACGAAAAGCGAGTGTCTATTAAGTTTCCGAAGTTAAAAGACTTCATAATTTACAACCGATTACCGTTTTTTACCTTCCATCCAAAAAAAAGCCGGACATACTTCACACGATGGGTGTTCTTCACGCGACGGGTGGAATTCTCTTGACGGGGTGTATTGAATTTTGAAGAAACGATAAATCATTTCTTCAATAAAACTTCAATATAAAAATAATTGAGAAAAAAAAAATGTTAGAAAAATGTCCAAAATTTTTTTTTTACATTTTCACACACACACACGACGTGAGAGGCTTATCGACATTTGTGCAAGTGTTTCACGAAGCGTTATTTCGATGTAGGTGG
>JAIPRM010011471.1:0-12876 GCA_025469315.1 Stegophylla sp. TES_Ste_2020
ATTTTATCATAAATGTAGTCAAATGATAGAACTTAATTCGGTATTGACTAAAATTTTAAAACATATTTTGGACCAACCTCCCCTATATTTAGATAATATATTGATTGATAACACTAAAAAGACGTAACTATATCTGTCTATTAATTATTAAAATCAAAATAAATTCGTAAACAAATCAACTACACAATAATTGGTTTTCAGCTACGCGTCTTGACTTTTCAACTACGCAAAATAAGCCCAAATGCGCTTTAGAATAAGCCCTGCGTTATATTAATCATAAAACATAATTATACCTAATAAATATTAAATTAAATATTGACACATTTTAGCGGCATCATGTATATTATAATATCGTTATTAGTGTTACAACATTAACAGAATAATCAATAACATAAACATATTGTCACATAAACAAATGACGCCGAGTTTCAACAGTTGACATTGATGAAGCATTTACGTCAACTGTCAAATTAATGATCCAAAGCCTAATAGGCAATATCCGTTTTGAATGGAAGATATTAAAACATCTTTTTCATGTATCTAGACATAGACACCGACTTCGCGGAGGCAAAAGGGGCGATCGCCCCTGTTATTGATTTTAATAGGGAGTAAAACGTAAAAAAAGTATTATGCTTTTGTGATGTAGAAAAATTATTTATGATAAGTAACTAGTTTTAAATTGACACAAAACAACTGCAGTTAATCGTTAAACTTGTACAAAATAGGAAATATACTCGACAAGAAAAAAATACTTTTACTTCGAATGAAATGAATATAACTTTAGATAATATTTTCATCTGTAAAATGTAATGTTATAAATTTAGTTTGAATAAATTATATTTTCATATGATTTTAGCTTCTGAGCTAAGAAAAGAAGCTAGTACATTTACAATGATACTTATTATTTTTTCCTTCTAGATACACTTTTTCGTATAAAAATACTTAACTGAAAGTTTCATACAGCAAATTTTAGATAGGAAATCACCATATGGTACTTTAAAATTTTTCCATTTTTAACATTTTCCAAATATCTCAATTTTTTTTTCAAAAATTAAGCAAAATTACCGAAAAAATTGCAAAATATACCGTAAACGAGATTTTCATGAGATGATTTTAATAATTCAGACTAAATTCCAAAACTAATAAAATTAAAAACTTGAAATTTTCTCCTATTTTAAACAATAGTGTATTGAAGATGGAAGTTAACTTAATAAATAATTTATTACAAACGTTTAAATTTGAAATTGCTGCACAAATGCCGATTCATATAAAACAACCACAGATTTATTTTCTTTGTTATTACGTAATATTATAATATTGCAAAAATTTTATCATTTACTCACTAATAATGAAATGATCATAGATTATTTTGTTTTTAAATAACGGATATTAAACATACCAAATATAAAATTGATAATTATTATTATACATATTAACTGAAGCTCCGCTCAGAATAATTTTACTGAAGAAATGATTTATCGTTTCTTTAAAATTCAACACACCCAACAAGAGTTATACCATCCAAGGAGGGAAGAATTCTCATGGTGCCAAGTATTTCAGTTTTTTTTTTTTAATTTTAATTGAAGCCAATAAGGAGAATTGGAATAATATTCATGAATATTTATTTTAATAAATATTTTATTTGCCCCAGTGCTAAAATATAAAAGTCGGCGCCTACGCATCTAGAAACAAATCAATGCCCACGCAAGAACTCATTAGATAGATACAATTTTCGCGTGCCTAAATAGAATACAATTTAATTGACCGACAATTTTATAGTTGTAAAGAATTTAATTTAACTAGAATATTTTTTTAACTGTCTCGTAATCCTCATTTGATTGTTCAATATATATTTTATTTATATTTAGTAGTACAATAAAATATTAATATCACGTCGTGTACCTATGTTCTTAATTTTCTCTTTTTGCAGGAATACCCGTTAAATCCGAAGACGCTTACGCTCGGCGAGTTATACGGAGAGTTCAATCAGGCCACCCAAGAATGGATGGACGGTGTATTGTCGTCCATAATGCGTAAAACTTGTTCGGGTAATGGAGATTAATTAAATGTGATAATAGCTAAAGGCGGTTGGGAACCGATGTTTGATATTTATGCCTTTTATCACGTGAAACACAGTAAAAATTAAAATATACCCATTTTTCTTCATTGGTCCGACCATAATACTTTATGGAGTAAAAACTAAAACGGATAATAATTGTGAAAACGAATTTAAATTCAGCATATAGCGAAAATGAGTTCGGACGTGCTATTTAAATATCATTATTTAAATAGCACTCATTAGATAGGTACAATTTTCACGCTTCTAAATAGAATACAATTTAATTGACTGAGAATGTTATAGTTTTAAAGAATTAGTTAGTAGTTAAATTAAACTTCCAAAAAGAAGTAGTTAAGTTATCATTATTTATATATATATTTAAAAAGCACGTCCGATCTCATTTATGATTTACGCTAATTAAGTACATTTTCACAATTATTATTATCTGTCTTAGTTTTTACTACATAGTATATATGTATACAGGGTGTGCCAGTACGATTTGATAAATGCAATAACTTTCTTTCTTTTGAAAATGTTTAACTTTTTTTTTTTTTTAATTGAAACTACATCATTTTGTTACAGCAATGACACATAATTTTTATTTATTTTTTATTTGAGGATCCAACTTTTCAAATTTGAAATTGTATATTACATTTTTAGAAAAAATTTAAAGTAGCCATTTTGTGGATCTAATTTTTAGAAAAGTGTTGGTTCTTAAATCACCAACATCTTTCTTCATTTTCTGCGATTTTTATAAATATATGAATAATTTAATAATATTGTTAAGTAAGTCATATTGACCTCATATCACCATTAGTATGAAGCATATACGTAATACAAATTTATTATTCACAAAATTAAAAAAAATCTTAGAAAATGAACAGATTAACCTATATCATAGATTTAAGCACAAACATTATTTTTTTTTAGTCAATTTTACAAAATGGCTATTTAGAATTTTTTCAAAACTATTGTATAAAATTTTAAATTTGTGAATTAAATCATAAAAAAAAATATGCATATATATTAATAGAATAAATATTATTGCATTTACAATATTACGGTACCCTGTGTATATATCTAGATTTCTTTTTTTATGACAAATTACATTTTAAAATTTAGAAACAAATATTTAGAAATTAGATACTGAAATTCAAAAAAAGTTGCCTGATCTAATTTGTACACATTCTAATTTGAATTCAAATTTAATATATTTTCAAAACTCTTATTGTTTCACTAAATCATTCAGTTTAAATGATGAGGAATGATGGATAAAATGTACTGCATTTTACGCGAGAAATGGTTTTGTATAGAAAAAAAAAGGTTAACATTAAATCGCACGAAAGAACGTGTTTTATTATTCCGAATTCGTAAAACCGTACTGTTGTCTAAAAGTTTTTTTATATTCCGTACCTAAAGACGTAAGGAATGTGTTTTAATATGTTATAGATAGTAGTGTCGAACAGAAATGGTTATTATTCGATGGACCTGTAGACGCGGTTTGGATTGAAAATATGAATTCTGTGATGGACGATAATAAAGTGTTGACTCTTATCAACAGCGAACGAATAACAATGCCCGAACAGGTACGATTTACGATTACGATGGTAATTTAGTGTTTGTTACGTCTCGAATATTAATCTTAAAAAAAGGTACACTATAATACTAACCCTGTAACATCAGTGATCGCACGAGGATCGTACAATTTTATCCCAGTAATATTTTTTTACTATTTTATTATTAGCAATAATTCAGGTTCAATACAATTGTTGTTTTATTATAAATATGTTCCTCCAAAAACCACTATCAATTATTTGGAAATCATCAAAACTTTTACCAGCTTATGTATGAAAAAAAAAAAATAATAATAAAAAATAAAAAATGCTTTATTGTTACTATAATAATCTAAGTAAAAAATCTAAATTTAAAAACATTATAAAATATTTTTTTAAATATCAAAAACATGATAAATATTTTTGTCATAACTTTTTATAGTTAATATAAATCATTGCATATATTTTATAAAAACGCATAAGGCAGCACAACCAATAACTATATTTAGGCAATAATTACGTGTTTTATGCCTAACATTTTTAACACGTTCCCTCAGAACCAGTTCTGTCAACTTTGCACTCGCATTACTCTCATCAACTGTTTGTTTTACTTACCAGTGATATTGATTATTTTTGTTGGAAATGTTTTCGGTAAATTTCGCATTATTTTTTTATCTTCATTACTCGTCACATAACTCTGTTGCTAACGTGATTAATGAATTATACTAACCGTGTTGCTTATGACACTGACACTAAAAGTTACCCTGTTAATCAGGTGGTACATACGAATCTCAGACAACTTCGTTAAAAATATAATAGGATATAAAATCTTTGTTTATAAATCACTGGGGTACATATTATTTACTCTTATCAACAAAATGTAGATGGAAAATATGTTATCCCGGATTTTTTTAAACTTAACTACAAATTATATAACATTTAGCACATTAATGGAAAATGAAAATCACATAATTTAGTGTAGATCAGTAATTCTCAACCTTTTTAAAGTCACTGCCCCCCTAAAGAGCAAAATATTTTTCAATGCCCCCCTAAAAAAAAAAATAAATAAATAAATAAAAATGGTGTACTATTTGAAAAGTGTATAATTGAAAACTTAATAGAAAATACATGTATATAATTAATTGGTATTCATAAAGCTGGGCTGGCTTTTCATATCTCATTAGTTGAATTTTCAATCAATTCTTGAATCTGTTAATCTGCTGCTTCAATGTTTATTGAAAACATTCAGAAAAAAATACAATTACAGATAAGCCATGGAGCGTTGTTCAACGGAGTATCTGTATTTCAATTTTATTTTTTTTCAGTATTTTGGCTTTAATGTAAATATATATTATGCTCAACACCACCCTATCGCCCAAAACATATTCGTCGCCCCTCAGAACCTTTTTACCGCCCATTGGGGGGTGATATCACCCCCGTTGAGAACCACTGGTGTGGATTATATAAATTTTAATGAATATTTTGTGAAAATTTTTACATTTTCAAATATCATAATGACAAAAAAAGAATAATTACTCTAACTTCCCTCCCCCCTCACAAATAATAAATATTTGTTGGCTATGACCTTGTCCATGAATCTTCACTGTATACTATCCTGCTACCCTAAATTTTGAATGTTTATGTCACATAAACTATTGTCGGTTTAAAATAGGTATTAAAACCTTAACAAACCACGTAGTTAAAAAAACAATTAATATATATTTATATCATTACCATATTCAAGGTTTCGCATTAGACATGATTCAAAATGAGGTAAGGTTTAGAAATATATTATACTCTGTATTTTTTTCAAATCATCACATAGAATTTTATAATAATAATATATTTCAAATTTCATTTCACACATATACAAAATATAAATGTATTAATAAAAAATTTTGAAATTATGATGTCTCCAAGAAGCAAAGCTTGTATAGGAGACACAGAGTTCTACGCATAAAATACATAATAAGTAAATTATAACTAAAACTTGTTTAAAATATATGAATATAGATTAATGATTAATATATATTTATATATCTAAGTAGGTATATTAATGTTGAGATTAGTTAACTCTAGATAATAAATTAGAATTTCAAAACCAACTTACTGTATATTATATTTAATTTCATAATATTAATTATTCATTGTGAATTGACCATTTTACCATTAAAATTAAATAATAATTTTAGATAAAATGAGAGTAATATTAATTTTTCTAGCATCATATATTGTTTGCTGAAAATTAACTCTTAATTATTTCTACCATTTGTGTAAAATTAAAAAGCCGAACATAATTGACACTATGGGTATTTTTCACTTATTAAGTGGAACTTGGTAGATGTGTTAAAGTTTAAAGGAATAATAATAAATAATAAATAATTTCTTTGGTAAAACAATTCTGAGAGGAACTTTAGTTAATATAAAACAATTATTTTACTTAAAAGTTATAAAGTTTATTATCAGATACTAAAAAATAAATCGTAATAAATAATGAGAAGACATAGCATTACAAAAAAAAAAAAAACATTCACATATTAAAAATTTTATATCACCCAAATATTTTTTCTTGTGATTGTCTATCTATATTCTATATTTGCATTTTCATAAAGTTTAAGTTAAAACTTAAAGTCATTTTTGTTTAATTTTAGATAGTTTTTTTCCAAATTTCGAAAAACTTTTGGACAAGTATATAAATTATATAGACAAGACTATAAAAAAAAAAACGTGTACTCATAAAAAATAAAAATAAAAAATAAAATTCACTGTTATTAAGTTTTTATATCATACATGAATATTGGAGGAGGGGGCTAAATGGTTATAACTTCTCTCAGTTTTATCCAAAGCTCGCCTAAGTTTTTGATGTAAAACGTACTAACAACCTATTTCTCTTCCCCATCTCGTAGAAATTTCGGGCTATGGTCTGATAACCGTTGACTTTTTAAAACCAACGTTAAAAACTCCATGACCAAATGTTACGGAGCTCTTGCCACAAAATAATTTTCGAATCATACGATTTACGAACTTTTTCAACCCGGACAGGTGTCACTGCTTTTCGAAGTCGAAGATTTGGCCGTAGCGTCTCCGGCTACAGTTTCCAGGTGCGGAATAGTGTACAACGACTACAAGGATTTCGGTTGGAAACTGTTTTTCCACTCGTGGCTGAACACCTGTTTGTTCGAACCGTACAGGGAAAATGTCGGTCAAAAATAATGGTAAAACATGAAACGCCACGAAAATACTAACGCGTTTCGATTCGCATTTTCAGATAGAGTACAATTTTCACAAGTACATAGACAACATGCTGGAGTTTAAAAAGACAAACTGCGTCGAAACCATTCCACTGCCGGAATTGAGTTCCATCCAGTCACTGTGCAAACTGTTGGAGTGTTTCACGTTCGGAGATTTGGCCAAGAATATACCGACCGGTCTGCAAGATGGTGAATACGAATATCTCATAAAAATATGGTTTCTCTATTGGTAAGCACCACATGGTACATGTGCCGTATTGGCGCAGTGCGTTAAATTTATTTTGAGTGGGTGGGGTAGAATAAAGTAGTTAAATCAAGTTTCGGATATCTCGTTAAGTAATCTCAAAAAATTGTTCGGTTCACTCGACAAATCATCCAACTTTCAGTTCGATATTTATTTTATTACTATTTATCGATAGATATTACTTTCAATATTTTAATAAATAAAAATATAATTTTACAATTGAACATTTTGTAACTCTAAATTTGTAAGTTTATTTTATTTTTTCAATTTATATACCCCACCTTTCGGCGTGGTTCTCTTGAAAATTTTATATAAATAAATAGCAATAAAAATTAAATCTTATCGACTATTTTTTTTACTTTATTCAAATCAAAAAAAAAAAAGAAATTGTTTTTCAATCATTCCTTAACCATTTAACCTTTATAGCGACTACATAGATTGTCTTTAATAAAACAATTACAGTTTTTCTGAATATTAGTTAACTTGAGTATGTTTTTTATACTTATTGAATTTTAACAATTTTGTTCATCGAAATTTTATATAGTATATAATAGTTAGTACAAAAGTATATAGGTATAAAAGTATATATAGTATATATATATTATTAGTATAAAAGTACATAGGTGAAAATTTGGGAGGTTTTGGCGGAATTAAGCTTCCCCAGAATCTAAAAGTCTTGACCTGATAGTACTTAGAATTATTATAAAGTACAAATAAATACTATTAAAAAATGGAAAAATGTATTCTAGAAAATCTTTTGAAAAACTTTGAAGTTTAAAAAGCGTTAAAACTATGTCAAAAATAATATTTAATTTAAATTTATATATTTATCAAATTATTACAAAATTGTTAAATAACTTAGATTGATCGCAAATAATAAATCTGTGTACTAGCCGTTTTAGATATTACAGATTTTTCGGTATAACCAAAATTTATTTTTTTATATATTTAACCATAATAATAATTGAATTAGATTTAGTTATTTTTAGTATTATTATTTTTATTTTTAGTCTATGATTATTTTAATATCTTATGACTGACTTACTAGTATAATATATTTTCCAAGTTGACATTTTTAAAACAATATATTTAATAATTACTTATTTACTTCTGAAATACTTTTTTAGAATTTGTGTTGTAGATACTTAGTTTTTCTTATTTTCAGTATTATTTTAGTTTTATGCGATACTCGGTATGGATTAAACACGATTGCGGACCTTTGAGGCCTATCAAATAAATTACATTTTTGCCTTTTCTAATTTCTAAATTCTAACCTCAATTATAATTACACGTTTTCATTTCTGGATCAAACAATTTCTGTACAATTTTGTATTCTGATGTTCATAAAATAATTGCAATCGTTTTTCCCTAATTTGAAAATACTCGAAGAACTGGAAGTGTTGAGCTTCAAAGATGCACTAAAAAGAAAGAGGATACAGAGTTTTTGTCTCCCAAAAAAATATTTAATATGTGTTTGTCTCAGTTTATATCAAGCTATGATCGAGTTAAAAAAAAAATTATTAAAATAAATTATTGTTACATATGTTGAGCTATAACAGTCGTACAATTCTCATTGTGAAATATCTCAAATTTATATCTATATTTATTGTGAGTACGTGCATGTGTGCGCGAGTGCGTGTGTGTGTGTGTGTGCGCGCACTCACGTGCATGAATATGTGAAGTGTGCAATTTGAAGTAAACAGAAATTTTTGTTTTGGATTTTTCTTTTTATGTTACTCGTTTTTGTATCATTCATTCATTTCAATTCACAGTATAAAAACTGCAGCACTAAAATATTAAAAATTATTATTATTAATCATCAAATATTATAACAGCCATTTGTCTTACTGCCTGTTGATTTACTAGTCAGTTTCTTGTGAACCGTTACCTGTCAGAACGAAAGTTTTTTAGGAGCCTCTTGAAAGTTCCTGTACATCACAATATTGTAGGATGTGATTACTCTCAACTTCAGAGGAACAAATAATGAAAAATAATAATCTCCAATAAAACTTTTATCAACAAAATTTAAAACCAATATAAGTAAATTGCGTTTCTGCAAACTAAATGTGATCGTTCACTTTTTCAACGACTTCGTTGTCACGTTCGACTTTTCTCGCTATGGAAACTAAGCATACACAGTCCATCCAATCATGGGCGTCCATCTTTCGAAATCCAGGGGGGGGGAAATTTTTTATTTTAATTACACGATTTAAATAAAGCAAACTTATTGTATATATAAGTATATTTTTCTTAATCTTTAAACGTAAATTCTAAATTTATCTTATTTTTAGAAATATTTTCGATAATAGTATTTGTAAATTGAAATCTAGAATTTTATTTTTATTAAACCCGTTAGTCAGACATTGCTGACCTCAACCACGTTTTGACTTTTTTAAGTGCATTAAATTACTTTTCAGTAGTGTAAGTTGTAGCTCGATTTGTCTTATAAATAATTATAATACTTTTTAAAAATTGTGATATTCTTTATATAACCATTGTCTGAAATATGCCAAAAATTATACTAAGATTTTCCTTTTTCAATAATGTTATACATTTTGTACAATACTGATAAGTTCTCTAGATTTTGAATGAATTATTGAAGTCACGCTGTTTCATTTGTAAAGCATATGAAGGATGTAAGTTGCTTATTTGAAATGGAATTTCTATGATTTTATCTAAGTTGTTCACTAATTGTTTTAATCGATGTTATACGGAACTATGGAAGACCAATAGGTGCCACGTAAAAATAAATATTTGTGACAGTTTCGAATTAGAAACTTGAAATTTCGATTTTTCAAATCACCATTTTGATAGCACTACTTGTAATTTAGACTACAACTAGAAATTTTGACTAAAAAACCCAAAAATGTTAACTTTATAGCATACAACTTTGAACTTGGGAATTTTCATTGTTTATTATTCGAATAATGATATTATTAGAATAATGATTATAAAATGAGTCCTGACACATGATTTTAAAAATAATCCGTTAACCATGTTTATGTTGTCAACATTAATTAATAATTAAATTTAGTATGTGGTCATAAGATCAAAGTACCAAACCAGACTAAATGGTGGACACTGGGCGTTATTTGAGTTATGACGACTAAAAAATGTGATTTAAAACTATTAAATTGAAGTTTAGTTATGACTAATAAGTAAATAATTATTTATCACAACTGTCAACACATACACGGCTGTTACTTTTTTGATTTTTGTTTACATTATTCATTACTTAATAATTTTGAAAAAGTTTAGAAAAGCCAGGGGAGGGACATGCCCTTCCCTGTCCCCCTTATGGACGCCATTGTATATACATATTTAATATTTTTTATTATAGCTTATTGGTGCCTCGTATTATACATTATGCATACTGAACCAATGGCGTAATTTTGGGGAGATTTGGACAAAATTGACTAGAATTTGTAAAACTGTTATCACAAAAATTTAATCCTATTATAATATTAATAACAGTACAGCATTTAAAAAACTAAAAGTCAAAGTCATAACTGACTTTTTAAAACAAAATTATAGTAGGAAAAATAATTATACTAAACACAGAGTAAAAAGCAATTTTTGATTATATCTATATTTATAATAAAAGTGTAGGTAGCCCTAATATGTATTAATCACTATATATTCTAGTAAAGACATAAATTAAGAAGAAAATGTTATTGTATTGGAATATTTGTAGCCAAAATCTATAAACGGGACTGAATTGTTATAATCATTTTTTTCCCTAGAACTCAATAATTGTTATTATCAGTTTTTTTTATAGGACTTAACTGTTACAGTAAGTTTTTATTCCTGAGACTCAATCGGTATATATTTTCAGTTTTGTGACTCAATTCGGATGTAGTTATTTTCTCATATTTACTTAAATTTTTATTACATTTCAATAATTTTAAGCACGCAATCATAGTCCTGATTGTTTTATAATAGCATTTTAATTACGTCATTAAATCAAAAATATCTTAAACTACTCAAATACTCACCGCCCTAAACATTTTTTTAAACCATACACTGGAATCATTAATTATTCTATTCAATTCAATGTTTATTTTAATCAAAAAGGTGACGAATCATTTTTAATTTTTATTTTGGGTTAATGTTTAAACTTACTTATTTAATAATATTTATCAGAAGCTTTATATTTTTTTACTAATACTGGATTTCTGAATTATCACAATTTAATTTTTTCTTTTATCATTGGATTAGAAAAACGAATTAACGACTTCATACTCGCACCTTACAATGAAAAAATTCAAAATTATTTTCTACTTTATAAAAAGTACTTAGAATATAATATTATAAAGACTGTTAAATAAAATAAATAATTTAAATGTATCAGCAAAAATAACCTTTTAAGCTCTTTTATAAACACAGGTATATATAAGTCAGATATTATGATCAGACTTTTGAAAAGAAGTCTTAAGCACGTCAGACGTCACTGGTTCGACTATGAATGCAGCCAGTTGTTCTCGAAATCAAAAACAAAATTATAACTAATTAACGTATGCATTAAAGTTTTTTTATCGCCATATTTGTTTGTGTTTCAAAAAGAAACATTTGTATTAGGAACAATCGCAACGCCGTATGTTGATAAACTAAATAATTGATATCATAGATAAAGTAATTTTGTTTGTTTTTTATTGTTGATAAATATTTAGTCATCGTCAGAATTTAGGATACGAATTTTGAAGCAGTAATGGAATGTTGAAAACAAAACCGTTTAAAAAAGCTTAACAATAATCTAATCATTTTTATCAACATTCGTGTCGATTTTATGGCTTTTGAAACTGATCAAGATCGATTTTATTTTTGAACTGCAATGTATCATTCTACGTAATGTCGTTAATTTGTAGTATTAATAATATCTGGCAATCGGAAACATTTGTCGGCAAACGATACGATTTGTTCGTGTTTATTATTATTTTGATATGTACTTATTTAGGTACAAAATTTATTGGTTATATAATCGTTGCAGGCCCGTGCGCAGGATTTCATAATGGGGGGGGGGGGTTTGAAAAAAAAGTGTAAATAATAAGCAAATAGTTTTATAATATACTTATATTTATCAATGCCGGATGTAGGATATTTGACGTCCGGGGCAAGTAAAAAATGCACTCCATATGTGAAGCTGGCGGGCCCGACCTTGAGGTGAAGAGTTGTGGGTGTTTTAACACAAATTTATTTTTCTATAATATTAATAATTTTTATGAACTTTTAATGAACATTGAGATATTATCTACGTCAGACAAAAGTAATTAGGTATACAAATTCCTAAATAATATATAATATTATATAAATTCTCAAGTTTAAACATTTTAAATGAAAAAAAATTGAAACATTTATACATTTTTAATGTACCCAAAACAAAATAAGCTTTTTTGATTTTTCATAAATTTAAAAGTGTCTTCGTACCGACGGCAACCGGGGCTATGATACCCACTTGCCCCCCCCCCCTTAGATCCGGCACTGATATTTATTAATAAATTTGTAAGTACCTATATTAAAAGTGTTTTTTCGTGTAATAGTGTAATTTCGTGTTCTCCTAATTGCGGTCGAAATGTTGAATAAATTATTATCGTGTATGTTCTATACTTCTTTTCTTTTATTGTCATTATATTTTGTCGATAACTGCAACAACAAAAGTCGATAAACAGCAAACGTGAAGATAACACTATTCAATATTATAGTATTGTACTATGTTACTATATTGTATTATGTTATACATTAATACAAATAAGATAAATATTCCACATAATA